>CANUEP010178692.1:0-23715 GCA_947857235.1 Jatropha podagrica | reverse complement strand
CGCAGTCAGGAAGAAGGAGACGACACTCCTTAAAAAAAATTATTATATAAAAACAAAAATAGTAAAGTTTTTAATAATTAAATAAAACAAACCGTCCAAGGTAAGTTGCCGGGGAGAAAAAAATAGTGACGCACAGTATTTTTCGAAAATATCCGATTCGGGTCTAATTTGATAAAATAATTGGTCCGATTTTTAATCGAAAAATTTAGAGCGAACCAAAAATGATTTTTTTTTGTCCCAATAAATATTACGTGGCGTAATATTATTGGCTAAAAAATTTAACGATTAAATTTAAATAGAAATAGTTTTGAAATAAAAATTTCGGGGTATTTCAGATATAATAGTGCAATTTTTAAAATACAAGGACAAAATAGTTAATTATATCAAAACATAACAATAAAATTTTATTTTTCCTTTTCGTTAATATGCATATAAGATTAGTTCTGTAATTTCACTAGCACATAACAACTTTAATCTATAATAATGGACCAAAAAGTAATTTTATTTAATAGATCCAAATTACAGAGAGACACTATTGTAATTTTTAAAATACAATAATAAAATAGTTAATTATATAAAAAATATAAAGCTAAAATGTAATTTTTCGTTACATGGAAAAATGTGTTTTTAAATTTTATCTTTAAACCATATCTTTTATGTACCGACATCAGAATTTAAAAAAAAAAAAATTCAAAATTCATATAAAATTATCAAATTATGTCAACACAAATATATAAATAGCAAAATAAAAGTTGGTTATGGTGAGAATATTCGACATATCTTTTATACCAAATTAAAAATTATTTATATCGAAATTCAAGTAAATTCCTGATAACTAAAAATATTAAAATTTAAATTGACAAAATAAATAAAATTTATATATACCTGTAAATGTTGATGAAACATAATTTTTGAAATTAAAACTTATAATTACAATCTTCACCAATACTAAATATTTTATTTTATTTATTTGCCAATAGAATTTAAATTTTAATAGAAAGTTAATATAATGAAGTATCTTATTTTTTTAATCAATAAAAATTAACTGCTTTAAAGATATTTTTGTTAATCCATAAATTTATAAGGATACTTTTTTAACCTTTCCTCCTTATTTACATTTTATATATATATATTTAGTTTTTATAATGTGTGTTGTGTTATTAGTACTTGTGATTTAATTACTTTAAGTGATATTTTATTATTTTTATGTATATAATTTTTAATTGAGTTCAAATATTAGTGTAACGGACTATTTTTCAATGCCTTTTGCAATGTTGGTAATAGTAATTTATCGGTTTGTGAATATTATCATCGGTCCAGGATATGGTATTATTTCGGCTCGAAAAAATTATTACATGTGTCTAATATTTTATTTAATATTTTTAGAATATGTTTGTATGGATAGAAAATATTTCATGATTATTTTTGGAGAATTGTGGCAACTAATTAATATTTTTTTTAGTGTAGTGTATTAAGGAATAAATGATGAATTATTTTTTAGAGTTAATTTAATTAATTTGTGGAGCTAAATAATATTTAAAAGAGAATTATTTGAGGAATATTTAGAGCCGTTAGATGAGATTACCGAAGACTTGATCATAGCCATTGATTTAGCATAAAATGAGAAGCAAAGTTTGACTTTGCTACTTAAGTCACCAACAACTTCTCTTTCTTTTTCTCTTCTTCTTCTCCACGCCATTTTCATTTCTTTCTTCCTCCTCCATTTCTTTCATTTGCTTACCACAAATTACCACTAAATAACCTAATTAAATCATAGAATTGTGATTAAACCATAAGAATCAAGTAGTAGGAGTTAAAATTTGGAGTTCCTAAGCTAGAGAATTGAAGTTGTTATTGAAGAGGTAAGTTGTGATTTTTGGATTTTGTGATTTATTAAGTCTAATTCTAGGATTAGCCATAAAATTCATGCATTAAGCCATGCTCTTTTCTCTTCTAGTGTTAATTTTGATTTTAATGAGCTCTTTTTCTACTTTGAAGAGATTGGTGAACCCTTCATAAAAAACAAGGAGAAAGCCCAAGGATAGAGTTTTTAAGCTTGTTTAAGCTTGAAAAAGAGGTTAGTGCAATAATATTCTAGTTTCCCTCTCATTCTCTTAAATTTTAAATTTTAGGTTTTTGATGAATTTTGATGTTAGAGGTGTACTTAGGGTGGACTCGAAGTCATTTTTGACCATTCTATAATTTCTATTTGCTTCTGAATTCTTCATGAAAGTTGTAGCTCTATTTCTCAGTTTTCCAAAACATCCTCTTTTGTTCAATTCCAATACTTGTAGCTCAACTTATGATTTAAATACCAAAACTGGTTCTGTTATGGCGTTTCACTTGTATATCCGAATTGACTGTCTCTTTTGTCCACTAAAATGATAAGATAATATCTTGTGTTCTGTATAAAAGTTGTAGTTCTACTTCTTATCTTTCTAAATCATCCTCTTGTGTCCAATTTGAATACATATAGCTCAACTTATGATTTTTATACCAAAACTGGTTGTGCTGAATCGTGTTAGATTATTGGTCTGTGTTCTTGGATTTCTTTCACCATCTTAGAAAATGATCTAGACTATGGTCCCTTCATGAAATTTATAGAATTTTTTCTTATCTTTCTAAAGAATTAAGTTTCACTTAATTTGAAGTCCTATAACTTCAGTTATACCCTGAGAACACAGCAAAGGTCAGGTTTATGGAATTAATTTGGAAAGAAACCATTTCCCCTTCATTCTCCATGTTTGGCCGAATCCTTGTTTGGTGAAGGACACCATGTTGTTTGTGATTTCTATGCTTGGTTTAAACTTTAATAAGGTTGTTATTAAGTAATTTGTTGGTGGTTAAGATTTCTCTTTTGAATTTTGGTGTTTAAACATTTTAGTAAGGCTTAAAGAAGGTTTTTAAAGTATTAAAAGAGTTTAATGTTTACTTGTTTGAGAAATGGATTTAATGATTTTATACAGTGATTTTAAGTTGATAATTAGTACTTTTAATGGAGGCATTATGAAAGAAAGGTTTTTGCTTGAAACATGAATTGATTTTATTGGATTTTACAAGTTGTAAGTTAAGTGATTTTGAAATAATAAGTGTTAATTTTAAAATGTTTTTTGAATAAGAAATGGTGAATGAGAAATGAGACTATTTATGGAAGAATTTAATTATTCTAAGCTCTACCATACGTGATTGACATGTGGTATGATGAGATTATTATGATATATGAGCATGCTCGGGTTATCAACCCGTATTATTGGTAGAGCTATGATCATATGCTAGGATTATCAGTCCTTATAAATAGGCGGACGTGCTTATTGTTGTGGTGCTTGCATAGATCATAGTGGCCTCAGGTCACGATTGTATAATTGGTGGGTGGCGCTTTCACAGGCCGCTTTCACAGGCCACGATCGATTCTACTTACATTCTTTCGATATCGGTATGAGCTTTAGATAAAATTAAAATGAGAATTTTAATTTATTATATTGAAACTGAAAAACACATCGGCATTTATGATATTTTCTTATTTATTTTGAGTTGGTATAAATTTTTAAGTGTGAATTTCTTATGATCTTTTAAATATTTGGATTTGATTAATACGATCTCGGTGTTTAAAAAAAATATATTGTTTGAGATTATATATTTGGTGTCCCTTGGATATTTTAAATTATTGATTATTTAGCACCACTGAGTCTTCTACTTAGCACGATAATTTTTATTACACGCAGGTTATGAGCTGTGGGTGCTACGCGAAGACTAGAGAGGTAGCATTAGAGTAGATGTATTAATTTTGGATAGGATATGTTTATTAGGTGAATAATGACATGTATGAATTTATTATAACAAATTTTGAGGTTGTAAATATTGTAATTATAACTAATGAAATTGGTGGCCGATTAAGTATTATTATTTGATTTCATGAATGATGTATAAACGATGGTATATATTTTATTGAATGGTTAATTATATAATAAGATGACTTGACATTATATTTTTAGAAGTGCTGTGCGACTTGGTATAATAATTTGGAGTTGAGGTTTGGAGGATTGAACATACGATATACAATTTCTGCAAGCTTAACTCGTGCCTCCTTGTAATCTACCAGCGTTTTGAACTTCTCGGAAACTTTTCAGAGGATGTGCCACAAATAGTACGTGTACTGCGTGGATTTTTTATTTACATTTGATTGCAATGTACTATACAAATCGAAATTTTGGAGAAACATTGCAAGTATAACTCGTACTACATTTTAAACTATTAATGCCATTAGTAACCTGTGATTTGTGTTCGACATTACCTCCTTTATAGCTTCTCTAATGCTCTTGCATAGGTTGGTCATAATGCTCGTGGGGTGGATGCCTCCCATGATAGAAATCCATGTCTCAAACAACTATTTGAATGTTCTACTATTCCCATGTCCAAGAGGGCACACCCCAAAATGATGGACTATCCGTGGTGATTAATCTTGACCATTATGGCAGATGGCATCCGATATCAATTAACTAGGTATGTTGTGTCGAAACATACAACGTCGTGAAACTCTTCATATACTGCTCTTCCATGTGGATGGATCCAGATAACATCTAACAATCTATTGTCATTGTCGATTCTCATTAAATGAAAAAAATTCACATATTTGCTTTGCATCTTCATAAACAACTTTTGGATTGCATCAACATCGCCATCTTCTAGTCACAGCCTCCTAGTTAATTCGATATTATTTTGCATTTCTTTCGCCAAGTAAGACATATTATCTGGACCACTTGCTTGGATAGTTAGCAATTTAATTCTCTGGCATGGTCGGATTTTACATATATCTTTTGCTTCCAAAACTCTCTTCATATTGGTTATTACGTGTCTGTGCAATGGAATAAATCTATACATGGCAGAATCCATCTCATGGTTGTGGTCCCTTATGATTTTCGTAACCTCCCACATGTCATTTTTATTTACATCGGCATGGACCCTTGGTGGACCCTCTTGCCTAAATTCTCTAACTTCGATTTTTTGCCTGTATCACAGCGGATCACATATCTATACTCCCTAATAAACTATTACTATAATATATTATACTATTAATATAAAAATTATCATAGTATGGTAGTGGTATAATAGTATAAATCATTATTTGTATAAATTATTAATTAAGTTAATATTAATTTAATTTTAATAAAGTATTCAGGTAGTATAAATCTTTAGAATGTTAATTTTTCAACATTTCTTAGGCCTTTCAGTTTACCATCCTGCTGATAACATTCATGCAACCTTTTTAATGTTATGGAAAATCATTCCCTCTATTGGCCCCAACTCAATGTCACTAGAGATTAACCCATCATCATCATCCTGTGATTCCTCGATTAAGCCTGGGATCAAAGTAGTTTCATTGTTTGCATCGTAGTTAACCTCAACATCTGATTGCTCTGGTGTGTCTTCAACCATTCATTTGTAGTATCATATGAATTTTCACTATCGATGGATATGGTGCCATCATTCTCATTGCCAAAAATCTGCCACATCACAATCCTCCGATTATTTATCGGTGGCTCTATCCATTTGATAGTTTTGTTCGAATTAAGGATTTCTTAATGCACTTCTCACGGTGCACTTCTCCGATTATTTATTAGTGGCTCAATCCTCATCTACCACATTTCTTAGTGTACTTCTCACATTTGATGAGCTTATGCTCTAGGGATGTAATTTCTTAAACCGTTAATGCCTCTTCAGCAAATCGGGCTTCTCCTCAGGCCTAAATATTTATCATCCATTTAAGCCTAAGATATTCCATTTTTTTAGCCCAACAGCATATATACCCATGCAAGCCAATCTTGAAGTTCTTTTAAGAGTACATACTGACTTTAGCGCCCTCCATTTCCTTCACCTTTTTTTACATTCTACACTTGCCAAATGTACAACATTCAAGACTTTAATCATTTGAGTTGCAAAGAGAATCCCCTTTTCCAATGGAAAAATTGTAGCCAGTATAACTATATTCATTCACCCATTTTCCTCTTCACATACTCACTTAATGCAATGTAGGATAACAAGGTAACTACACAATAAAAAATCGTTGTTAAGCGTGACACATGTTGGGTCATTTAGCTTTACCCATTTGTTTAACACAAAGTTAAATAAATTTTTTATGCTAATGAAGCCTTAACAATTTAGGTCCCCTAACGGCAAGGCTTTGGTCGTTCCGTTAAAATATGAAGGCTTACCCACTTTTTGTTATTGTTGTGGGCAACGTGGACACTTATACAAACAATATGAGATGCTGTCAAATGAGAGGGAGGTTGATCATTCTACTATTGCTTTGATGAAGGAATTAGGGCATCCCCATTCAAAAAATCAGTAAGGGTATCAACGGGTTTTGAAGGCTCCAATTCTATCAGTTGCCAGCTGTTTTCCAAACCAACACATAATCAAGGCAAAGTGGACAAGCATATTCCAGTAGCACCGAATATTGATGTTACCGGAAATCAAGAGTAAAGAAAAAATCAAGAGGCTATTCTGAGTGCTACAACAGCAAACACTAATGAAGTACTAAACATGCTTGAGCATATTCATGTTTCGACTACATTGCGCGATGATAGTTCCCATACTAATGAAGATGAGTTTACCAGATTGAGGGGGGGGGGGGGGGGGAGGTTTTTTTTTAACACATGGTGTCAATCCAACCTTGTAAGCCTAAATACTTTCAAGCCAAGCAAATAATCATTAGAGCCCCACCTGTAAACTCTCCCATTTCAAAAAATATTGCCATTGCGACCCTACCCCCATAAACTTGTCTCATAAAGTAACTACTAATCATTAAAATCCTTGATTGAACCAAACTTTCAATATGACTCAGTTATTCTCTATTTCCGACTTGGTTTAGCTACCAATCCCTCCTTGTTGGATCCTTGCTTTGCTGCTAATCTAGATAAACCAATAAGTCCATGTTTTCTTCTCTTAAACTCAATTCAGGCTTGCTTTCACAAACCAAAACTTCTTCAAAAATCTCATGGAAACGTTGGCCCTAACAAACCAAGCATTGACTCCCTCATCAAACCTGGAGTTAGTAAGAGAGAAAAGGAAAAATGTTTTTTAGGGTATTGAACAATATTCCAGATAGGAGATTGACATGGGCTTGAAGAAATAGAAAAAGAATTCTTGTATTGTGATTGGTGATTCTGATAATATATTGACGAAGGCGCGTGACCTGTAGGCCGAAAATCTCTCGATGTACTCGATTTCAGTGGCTTTTTAGAAACTCTAATCTGGCCATGTTGGCTAAACAATGTTTGAGATTCTTAGCAAATGAAGAGCCTGTTAATTTTTAAATTTTTTAAGGCCACATACTTTCCCAACTGCTCCTTTATGGAAGCTCGACAAGTTCATCAACCTAGCTTCACTTTGGAGAAGCATAATGGAAGCTAGGTGGATAATAGAAGAAGGGACTAGGTGGGTTGTTGGTAATGGAGTGCGTATTCGTATTTGGCGTGATAGATGGGTTCTTGGTTTACATGATTTTAGAATCACTTGTCCACCAAATCTGTTGGATCAGAATGCCACTGTGCATAATTTAATTGATTTCAATGTAGAGTGCTAGAATAGGGATCTTGTGATATCTATATTCATAGAGGAGGAGAAGGCTAATTATATTATGTGAATACCACTATGTCATTGTAGAGGAATGGATGTGCTTAGTTCGGTTCATAATAATTCGGGGCATTTTAATGTGAAATCGACTTATGCGACTACAATTAATTCTTTATTTTCTTTTGAAATGGCTAGCTCTTCTCAGTGTCATGAAGCCCCTTATTGGAAACACCTTTGGAACCTTCATCTCCCTCTAAAGCTGAAGCACTTTTTTTACAGAGCCTGTTCTAGTCAACTTCCTACTAAATCAACATTAATTCGGCTAACTGTCCCTGTTGATCCTATTTGTAGCGTTTGTGAAGAGGATAATGAAACTGTGGAACATAGTCTCCTTCCTTGTCATGTGACCCGAAGGGTTTGGATGTTGAGTCCTCTCCGACTTACTATTTGACTAGATAAGACACTATTTGAGTCTTAGTTCTTCAATCTTGTTAATTCCTTTCAATTGAAGCAATTGGAGATCATGATTACTCTAGCCTAGAGTATATGGAAATCACAAAATACTTTATTATTTCAGAATAGTTAGCATTCTGAACTTTTTATAGTCAACCAACCACTAACTATGATCCATGATTTTTTATCTCCAAGTACGAATTTTTTGCTAGTGTAGTTAGTAGATTATATGAGTTGAGCTATTCCACATGGAAAAGATACAAAAGATTACTAATGTTTATAAAAACTTAGTATAATAATTTAAATAAAATAGATGATGAGATAATATGGAGGGAAACTAAAATTTGATTATAAAATATTTTATAGTAAAAAAGATTGGGCACTTAGGGCCTTAGGCCTAAAATAATTAAAGTTGTTAATAATTTTACAATTTCATTATTACTATTATTATTATTTAATTAATTTCAAATTATTAATTTTATTATTATCATTTAAATTCAAAATTAATTATTTTAATAGTAATTATTTTAATAGTTACTAAATAAGAAAAAATTATTTGTGCCTATTAAAAGTTGTTTACGACTATTCAAAGTTCCTATATCATTATAAAAGTCCTTTTCCTTCAACTTGTACAGTCATTTTTTTTCTCATGTTCAATATTGCTTTGTAAAATCTTGGAGGAATCCTGTAATCAAACCCAGAATAAGAAATAGTAGGGGCTTTAATTCCTTAGGATAATGAAAAACACTATCAAAGCAATCTTCTATTTCCGCAATTTGTATTTATTTATCTAACAATCTTAAGGAATTAAAATTTTATGCTATGGAGGCTATTGGATCTAAGATGTTCAAACTCAACATGCTAAAATTCGATAGATTTGATAGAACTAAATTCACTTGCTGGAAAGATAGATTATTGTTCTTTCTAACAAAATTAGGAATTGCTTATTTGCTGAGTGAAGATGTTCCTGTAATTCCAAAACCAAATGACAAAAATTCTGAGGAAATAAGGACAACTCACAAGAAACATGAGGAAGATGAGGTTCATTATAGAGGTTTCATTCTAAACTCTCTCTGTCTCTAATAGATTGTATGATTTATTTCGTCCAATTAAATCACCACAAGAAATCTTGCTGGCCTTCAAAAATAAATATATTTCTAAAAAACAAGGCACAGATAGATTTCTGAGTATGAAATTCTTTGAATTTCAAATGATAGATGGCAAATCTATTCTTGATCAAGTTGATGGATTGCTTGTGTTAGTGTTTAGATTGAAAGACTTTAAAATTGATGTTTCTGAATCGCTTCAAGTGGCTGCTGTGATTGCAAAATTATCAATCACTTGGAATGATTATAGAAAGAAATTATTGCATACTTTTGAGGAATTCACTATTAATCAATTGATAAAGCATGTTAGAATAGAAGAAGAAACAAGAACTCATGAGAAAAAATATGCTTTACTGTCAAATTTAAAAGTGAATATTGTTGAGTCTATAAAAATAAGCAATTCTAAAAATAAATTTGTAAAGAAAGAAAAATATGAAGGTGATTCTTCTAATAATAAGAAAAACAAAATTTGTTTTCAGTGTGGCAAAAAGGAACATTTTAAGAAAGAATGTAGATTCTGGAAGAAAGTTAAAGCAAAAGAAAAATCTGGACAGAACAAAGCAAATGTTGTAAAGCAAGATATTTCTCAGAATATTATTGCTATGGTTACTGAGTGCAATATGGCAGCAAGTGAGAAATCTATAGATTGGTGGTTTGATTCTAGTGCTACTGTTCACATTTGCAATAATAAAATTTTTTTCAAAACCTATCAAGTTTTAGGAAATGATGACAAAGTACTAATAGAGAATCAAGATACTGCCAAGGTTCATGAAAAAGGAACAGTGGAACTGCAGTTTAATTCTGGAAAGAAATTAATCTTGTTAAATGATTTTCATGTCCCTGATGTTAGAAAGAATGTAGTTTCTCCCAATATTTTGAGTAAGAAAGGACTCAAGGCTATAATAGAGGCAGAAAAAAGTAATATTTTCTACGAATGGTGTGTTTGTAGGACAATGATACTCTTGTGATGGCATGTTTAAATTATCCATTAATAAAATTGATGTTTTTGTTTACATTGTTAAGTTTTCTTTTGATTTATGGCATGCAAGATTAGTCCATGTTAATTTTAGATCAATTAAATTTATATCTAAACATGGTCTGATTCCTAATGTTAATAAGCATGATAAAAAGTGTGAAATATGCATACAAGCAAAGATGACTAAGAAACCATTTTCAAAAAAATGAAAGAACAACGGAATTACTTGAACTTGTGTATTTTGATATCTGTGAATTGAATGGTCACTTAACTAGAGGTGGAAATATATATTTTATTATATTCATAGATGACCATTCTAGATTTACATTTGTTCATTTAATGAGTATAAAAGTGACTGCAATTTTCGCAAGTGCACAAAATCGTGATAAGTAATAAAGAGTAAATAGAGTATCATTCCACGAAAATTGTATACCAAGTACCAAAATTATTTTAATCTATTATTATTTAAACGATAATAAAAGAGGGTATTTGTAAAAGTAAATAAAATAAAGTAAAATAGTAGAAAAAAATTCAAATAAGACTAATTGATGAATAGAAATCAAGGTTTAAAAGCTACTAGGGATATTGACTTCACTTAACTCTATCCAATTTATTTATTAGTTTATTAATCAATTTTAATTGTTCAAGTAGGGAAAATAACCCTAAAGTCACTAACAAGCTCTCACAATGTATTATTAGCTATTTTAATCCTATTAATTGCCTATCTCCCAATAGTGAAATTAAACATGAATTAAATCATTAAATTTTATGATTTATTCAAGAATTCATAATCTAAAGTCATTAAATTATGAAAATCCCCCATGAGTCAAACCATATAATTTCCACATCAAGTTATTATTCACATGTAATTTAGTACCCTTTTCTTATCAAAAATCATTCTTCTGATAGCGATTAATTAAATAAATCAATCTAGGGGAGAAACTCTGCCTGGAAGCATTCAGTTTAATAATAAATTATAACTTGAACAAAGAAAAAAAATCTAATATCATAAATTAGGGTAGAAGTTAAGCTACATCAAATTCCTAGTATGAGAGTTTAATTCGACATAGTAATTAAATAAAACTTAATAAAATCTGAAAATAATTCCATAAATAATAAGAATTAATGGAAATAAAATAAGATCAAGAGTTTAGAGATAAAAACTAGTCAAACAATAGCGTAGATGGCTCCCTTGATTCTTTACACAACTTGTTTGCTTGAATTCGTACAAAGAGAGAAAAACTAAGAAAAGAATAGAATCCAGATTTGAGATCTAGAATTCAATGAATATCGATGAATGATTAATGCCTCCATCTGTTGTTGTGATATCTCTTTATATATACTTCATAGGGTGTCTTCGAATCTGAGTAGGAAACTGATTTGAATTGGATTCCTTTTCTGTTTAGGAGTCTTCTTTCATCACATTGGGATTGAGAAATGCTTGAGATGAGTCTTTTAGTATTGTCATGCAATCTATGTAAAGGCCACGCCCATATCTCAGATTTACACGGGCTGAATAATCAAAATTTGGCCCGATTGAGTTTCCAGTGGGCACCACGGTTGTGGCACTGCATGACATGCCCATGTACTCTCTTGACTTGGCCATGTTGAGCTTTTAGACTTTCAATTTCAGCCCCAACCTTCTTTGATGCATTTTTTTTTTTGCTATTTTCCTACTGAAAACCCTTCAAATCAAGTTTATCAAGAATCACGGGAACTTACTAAAAAATATAATTAAGTTTAAGTGAAAAACTAATTAAATTAATTAAAAATACTAAAATTCCTAATAAAACCTAAGCTAAAAATACTATAAAAATATGACCTATCAAAATTCCCCAAACATAAACCATTATTTGTTCTCAAACAATAAAATCAAAACAAAACAAAAACTAAACAAAACAAAACAAGACGGGACAAGACAAAACTAACTTAATATAGTTAAAGATAATTATTCACTATCTTAAAAATATCAAAAATCTATTAACATAAAAGGAAATTAAGTGTTTTCTATGCTATCTATATTTTTGCAAAAATTCAAACTTTTAACAGAACACATTGCTTAGTATGAATATAAATTATCAAGATTTCAATAATAATAATTGATCAAATCATGATAGATAATATATGAATTTTCATAAAAACTTATTAAACTTTTAAATAAAGATGATGATTTTAAATTTAACATTCCCATAGGCAAAATTAATTATCCCTTCTCATAATTTTAGAGTGCTATACCATTATCAAGATCAAAAGGTCTTTTACTAGGGTTGTAATGGGGCTTATGGGGTTGATTTATCTAAGTCAAAAAGAACGGATATAAGAAATCAAAGAGTGCAAAAATGTATAATATCAAAATTTTGATCTCATAAAAACATATACCTTTTTTCCCAATCAGAGATTTTCTTGGAATTTCTCACTAGCTTATTACTAGAGATGCTTTTAGCAAGGTCTTTTAGTAGTTCTTGAGCAGGTTATTCCTTGCTTAAAATTTCCCCGAACTTGAATTTTTGATTGCTCTTTATTTTTCTTTTTCTTGGGGTGCTTCTCTTTTTCTTTCCTTCTAATTTCTCCACTTGCTAGTGCTTTCATAAAATATATTTCCCTTTTTATTTTCTTACTATGTTCCTATAAGATCAAATCTTTTAACTATACATGATTGCACTTGGGGTAAAAGTTAAAAGTAAGTTTAATGGCTAGGTTTTAATAGGGGTAAACAAGAAACATATTAGTTTATAGGCTTCAAATTAGTTGCAAGGGGTATAAATAACTTATGGTGGTCTAGGTAACATATGTAATTTAACAAAGATTGCCTAAATCATTTCTATCTAATGTGAGCACTTTAAAAAATTTCGTCTCAAAAGAATTTTCAATTTTATTCCAGGAATGCCAAGGTTAATTAAATTTTGATCAAAACGTATATATATCCATCATAATAATTTCAAAAAATAGGTGTTTACATCTTAAAAATAAATATTTATACCAAGGAATATTATTAAGTTAAAAAGTTCAAATTTAAACTAAAACATGTCATAATAGAAAATAACTAAATTTATAATCAAGTTATTAAATTATGATAATTTTTAATCTTGCTTATAATAATTCCAACCTTATTAAACTAATAAAAGAGCAAAAATTAACTAAAATTTCCCTTTCCCAACTTAATCTAGCACGTTGTCCTCAATGTGAAAAAATTTGAATGGTTCCCCAAACTTGAATTCATGCTTCAACACATAATGGAAGAATTATGAAAGAAAGATAGTTTGAAAACCTGTTACCATCATTGTATTGAGGAAAAAGATGAACTATGAACTATAATGCAATGGCTAGAAGCTGAAAAAGAGAGAAATTAAATAAAATATCGTTAGTTTAGAAAACAAATAATTCAAACGAACTAGAACACAACTAAAACATAACTAAAAAGAGAAGTCAAAAGAACATAAAAACAATGACTAAAGTATCAAAAGAAATGGGGCCTCAATTTGTAGGAGGAGGAGGTGGAGGAGGCTATAGCATCTGGATTATCATTTGGAGTTGGCTAGTTAATCCTGTATATTGTTGTTGCATGGTCTCAAGACAGGAATCGATGCTTCCATAAGAGACGTCCAAACTAGTGAAATGATCTGATATCATTATCTTCATTCGCTCCATTCGACTATCGAACAAGTCCATGCGAGAGAGAATGCGGGCTAGCACCTCATCGGTTTCAGCCTGTGCTACTGCATGGGAAGGACCTGCGCCAGAAAAAGAAGAAAATGTAGGAGGTAAACCCCCTATGTTAGCTTCTCTACCTTCTCTTCATCGCCATCCTCCCCTTCCTCTTGAACTCCCTCTTCAACTTCAGGTTGTTCATCCTCCCCAGCCAAATGATATGTATCACCATGCCTAACTACCATTCTCATTCTCAACATCATATTAATGTCCAACTAGGTGTTCTTGCCATTGTCTAGCATTACATAGGGAGACCTTTTTGGGTTAAAGGCCCTAAGGTATATCCCGATTCTCGTGACAAAACTTCCCAAAACTATACTACCTATATTTCCTCTTGCTACTTTTCTCCACTTTACTCCCAACCAATACCCGACATTCAACCTAATGCCATTGTCAATAGCCCATGGAAAATATAACTCGTTCACCCCAACTACACCATCACTTTCCTTCCTACCAAAAATTGTATGAGCTAAAAACCTATGAATGTAATGGTAGGCCGAGTTTCTAAGATTTGAAGCCTTGGCACCTTTAGAGTTGTACCCATGTAAACCCATAAGTTGTTCCCATGCATCACGTTCACCAAAATTTAAGGGCACACATCAACTAGCATTTTCAGTAGAAAAGCCAAAAATATGAGTAAGTTCATCGATTATTAGTTCATGTCTCCTACCACTAAGGTGAAAGGCTATTTTTGACTCAACGGTTTCTATGGCAGGATAAATATAGGAGGCATATGTGCTTAAAAATTCAAGAGTTAAAGGTGCATACACAGTCCTTCATAGTGATAAAACTACCCTACCTAATCCTTTGTAAAGGTTCAATCACTACATCCCTTAAACCCACAAGACTCAAAGCATGTTCATCAATAAATTTGTTTGGAATCATAGGCTTTGAGATAAGAATGTTGTACCTTTCAATTGCTTACAGGTTGGGAAGTGGGAATGGTGGTGGTGGACTCTCCGGTGGTGGTGTGGTGGTGGCTCTTCTTCCTCTTGGCGGGTTTTGCACGGGAACCGGAGCATTTGATTGTGCTCTTGAAGAAGAAGAGGTTCTTTGTCTTTTGGGTGCCATGGGTAAGAGATTTAGTGGAGAAGAAGAGAAAAGCGAAGAAGAAAAAAGAGAATAATGGTGGTTATAGAGGTTTTTTAGAGAGAGAACGTGGCTATGGTGGTTTTTTAGAGAGAGAGCGCTGAGAGGAGAATTGGGGTTCAAAAGAAAAGAAAGCATACCCTTTTTAATTGTGTTGTCGCATGCTTCCACGCCCATGGATTGTTCTGCCCTTGTGGCAAAGTTGTTCAGGGCGTGCCACAGGCATGGCTAGTTGCGCCACGACCGTGTCAAGTTGGCACTGGAGCGTGGGTATGCTAGGCACGCCACGGGCATGACACATGCCCTTGGAGTGCCTTATTGCCCATATGGCCCTTTTTGAGGTGTATGGGCCACGGGCATGGCATGTGCCACGCCTTGGTCGTGGACCCGTCTGCCAAATATATATATATATATTTAGACTTACCTGTTGGGCACTCCACGGGCGTGGCACAATGGTGCCACGGTGGTGGAGTCCACTGTCTCTCCAATTTAATTTGGTGTTTTTGAGCCATCGGCGTGGCATTTTACACAACCAGCCCATGGATCTCTCTGACTTTAGTCCCTAAGTACCTAAAAACGCAGAAATTAATATTTTTAAGCTTGGATAATTGAGTTAGATAATAAAATTACTTGAACCAAACAAATCAATGCTACTAAAATTATACTAAGAAGAAGAATTTATTCAAAACAAAAATAAAATATGGGTTGTCTCCCACAAGCGCTTTTATTTAACGTCGTTAAGCTCGACTTTTGAATGTCGAACTTCATGGAGGCTTTGAGTGCCTTGAAAATTTCTTCATCATAGTTTTAAGCAAACATTCAGTTGCTCTAGTTTCTTTTAACTTGAAATTTGGCCAACCTAAAGTGTCCATGTGCTTTTTCAAATCCTGCAACAACTTTGTTTCTTGTTCATTAAATAAGAAATATGCATATTTCAAATGGCATGGAAGTTGTTTCAATTCAAACTTAGGAGATGCACTTTGCTTTTTAGTTTTGGAATAATGAATATCAATGAATGCAATAGATTGCTTTTTATTTTGCTCCAATGTATCTTCAAAATTAGCATCATGCAAAGTATTTTCCACACATTCATCAATATCATTGATTCTAAAACATTCATTATGATTCGTAAGATGGTTGCAAGATTTAAGAACACCAAAGGTTACCTCTTCTTTCCTTACTCTCGAAGTTAGTTACCTTCATGGACATCAATTAACGCCTTCGCGATAGCAAGGACACCCAAGAATGAGGGAACTTTCTCTATTTTCATCAATGTCAAGTATAACAAAATCAATGGGAAAGATAAACTTACCTACTTTGATGAGCATGTCTTTTACAATTCCTCTTGGATATTTAACTGAATGTTCCGCCAATTGTAGAGACATTCTTGTAGGCTTGAGCTGCCTCAATTCTAACTCCTCGAACACTTTGTGAGACATAAGATTTATACTTGCACCCAAATTAGCTAAAGTTTTATCAAAATCAAATTTACCAATGGTGCAAGGTATAGAGAAACTCCCAGGGTCTTTTAACTTTGGAGGCAATTTATTTTGAATGATTGCACTACATTCTTCCATCAGCATTGCCATTTTCTGATCATCAATCTTTCTCTTTTTTCCAAGAATTTCTTTTAAAAACTTCACATAATTAGGCATTTACATAATTGCTTCTAAAAAAGGAATATTAATATGAAGTTTTTTAAAAACATTAAGAAATTTAAAGAAATTCTTATATTCTTTAAACTGCTTTAGCCTTTTAGGAAAAGGGATAGGAGGCACATAAGGCTTGACTTCTCTATTCTCTTCAAGATTGATGATGGGGGCTTGACTTTCTTTCTCGGTCGCTTTTTCTTTTTATACTTCTTTGCTTGGTTGATCTTCTAATTGCTTTTCATTCCTCAAGGTAATTGCCATCACTTGCTCTTTAGGGTTCCTCTCAATATTACTAGACAATAAACCTTGAGGTATATTAGCCATCATGTTTGCTAATTGTCCTATTTGCACTTCCAAATTCCTAATTGTTTCATGTTGGACTTTAAAATTCTCCCGAGTTTTATTTATGAATTCCATGTGAGATTTAGAGAGTGCAATAAGAAGATCATCGTGAATCTTTTCCTCTCGAGGAGTAAAACCTGGTGGTGCATTCAAGGCATTATTTGGATTCCCATAAGAAAGATTAGGCTGATTCCTCAACTTGTTATCGTAAGTGTTAGAATATGGGTAATTATTTCTTCCTTGATTCATCACATAGTTAACTTGCTCCAAAGTTTGAGGGTTTAAATTATCTAACATGCATTCCCCAACTCCATGTTGACCATTACACCTGTCACATGCTTGCACAATAGAATTAATAGAATTAGTAGTCAACAAATCTAATTTTCTTACCACATTATCCACCTTGGCATTAAGCGCAATTATGGCATCAATCTCGTAGACCCCTGCACTCTTTTTCCTTCCTAAAGAATTTTGATAATGGCTATTGCTTGTCATCTCCTCTATCAAATTGTAAGCTTCATCAATTTCTTTCCTTTCAAAGGATCATCTAGCAGTTGCATCCAAAGTAATCTTAATATTAGGAGATAATGCATTATAGAAAGTTTGTACCTAGAGCCACTAAGGAAGAGCATGATGTGGGCACTTTCTCAACAAGTCCTTGAATCTCTCCCAAGCTTCATACAAGCTTTCTTGATCATGATGGGAAAACGTTAATATCTCATTGCGCAGCTTGGTGGTCTTTGAAGATGGAAAAAATTTTGCCAAGAATTTTCGAGTTAGCTCATCCCATGTGGTAAAACTTCCTGTAGGGTATGATTGTAACCAAGCATGTGCCTTATCTCTCAAGGTGAAAGGAACTAATCTCAACCTAATAGCATCCTTAGACACTCCATTTTGCTTAAAGGTATCACAAATTTCCAAGAAATTAGTGATATGAGCATTTGGATCCTCACTTGGTAACCCTCCACATTGGATTGAGGTAGAAAGCATTTGGATAATGGCAGGTTTAATCTCAAAGTGTTAGCTTCTACCCTAGGCCTAATAATACTAGAGGTGGTTCCATTGAGAGAAGGGGTAGTGTAGTCACACAAAATGCAAACAGGATTTCTTTGATTTTGCTCCAACTGGTGCTGCAATATACCTTGTTCCTCTTGCTCCACTAAGTTATGAATCTCGTTTCCTAATCCAGCTATGGTTGATTGCCTTCATTGTTCATGCTCTCAATTTGTTTTTGCTACGTATTCCTTCGATAAGTCCTTACAATTTATGGATCAAAAACTAAATGTTCACTACTTTGAGAATGTCTTCGCATAAACACCAGAAAGAAACTTTAGAAAAATTTAAAATAACAAAAAAAATAAATGTCTAAATTAATAATAGATTAATTAGTATTGATATTGCTAACGCTAATCCCTGGCAACGACGCCAAAAACTTGACCGCAGTTTTCGCAAGTGCACAAAATCGCAACAAGTAATAAAGAGTGAGTAGAGTATCATCCCATGAAGATTGTATAACAACTACCAAAATTATTTTAATCTATTATTATTTAAACGATAATAAAATAGGGTATTTGTAAAAGTAAGTAAAATAAAATAAAAGAATATAAAAGAATTCAAATAAGATTAATTGATGAAAAGAAATCAAGGTTTAAAAGCTACTAGGGATATTGACTTCACTTAACTCTACCCAATTTATTTTATTAGTTTATTAATCAATTTTAATTTTTCAAGTAGGGGAAACAACCCTAAAGTCACTAACAAGCTCTCCCGATGTATTGTTAGCTATTTTAATCCCATTAATTACCTATCTCCCAATAGTGCAACTAAACATGAATTAAATTATTAAATTTTATGGTTTATTCAAGAATTCATAACCTAAGGTCATTAAATTATGAAAACCCCCAATGAGTCAAACCATATAGCTTCCGCATCAAGTTATTATTCCTATATAATTTATTACTCTTTTATTATCAAAAGCCCTTCTTCCAATAGCAATTAATGAAATAAATCAATCCAGGGGAGAAACTTTGCCTGGAAACATTAAGTTCAGTAATAAATTATAACTTGAACAAAGAAAAACAAATCTAATATTATAAATTGGGGTAGAGATTAAGCTACATCAAATCCATAGTATGAGAGTTTAGTTCAACATAGTAATTAAATAAAACTCAATAAAATCTAAAAATAATTTCATAAATAATATGAACTAAATACAAGATTTAGAGTTTAGAGATAAAAACTAGTTAAACAATAGTGTAGACGGCTCCTTTGATTCTTTACACAACCTGTTTGCTTGAATTCTTACAAAGAGAGAAAAACTAAGAAAACAATAGAATCCAGATTTGAGATTTAGAGTTCAATGAAAATCAATTGATGAACGAATAATGATCCTTCCTGTTGGGATCTCTCTTTATATAAACTTCATAGGGTATCTTCGAATTTGAGTAGGAAACTGACTTGAATTGGATTCCTTTTCTATTGAGGAGTCTTCTTTCATCAAGTTGGGCATGAGCAATGCTTGAGATGAGTCCTTTTTGTATTTTCATGCAGCCCATATCTCAGATTTACTCAAGCTGAATAATCAAAATTCGGCCCGATTGAATTTTCAGTAGGTGCCACGGCCATGGCATTGCATGACATGCCCTTATACTCCCTTGACTTGGCCATGTTGAGCTTTTAGACTTTCAATTTCAGTCTCAACCTTTTTCGATGCAATTTTTGATTATTTTCCTACTAAAAACCCTTCAAATCAAGCTTATCAAGAATCACGGAAACTTACTAAAAATATAAATAAATCTAATTGAAATAGTAATTAAAATAATTAAAAATACTAAAATTCCTAATAAAAAACTAAGCTAAAAATACTATAAAAATATAACCTATCATTTATTAGGGCTCCTTGAACTAAAACTGATTAAACTGAATATATTTTGATTCCTAATCATAACAAATCGATTACATTGAAACACCAATCAAATTAACTGAAGTAATTGAAAATTTTGATTTGACAAAAAAAAGGTGATGATAAATAGAGTAAATAAACTGAGCGATAATATAAATGATATTTTACGTGACTCTATCAGGATAAATTGAATATTTACTTCTTAATAATTCTGGATCAACTTGAGCCAAGAATAATTGTTCTATTTTAAATACATTCGATGGAAACACTTCCAAAAATAGTCAATTGAACTGCATGCAGCAACTCCGAGGGCTCATAAATATTCAATGAGGAAAGAACCCAATGTTGACACTACAATTGACGGTGTTTATGGAATAAGATATGTAACCAATCCAAGTTAAGAAAATGAAATTGCAAAACTTCTTTGGAAGGCAAAAGCTGAAAAGGAACTTGCCAAAATTGGAACTGTAAAACAATGCATACTTCAACTTAGGGGTGTTAAAATTGGCATTACACATGGACATGATTCGCCTAATACACGAAATAAATAAGTTAGAATTGAGATTAAACGGGTTCATGTTATAAACGGATTACCCAATAAAGACACAAACATAAATATGTCATGTCACGGATTTACATGTAGATTAGGCGAGTGATCCGTTTATTTAATAGTAAAGAAATAATTTTAACGTCAGATATAAATACTCAAGCTAAAATCCTATTTAAATTTTATTGTTGTATTAATTTTATTGGTAAAGAAATAATTATAAATCTTGAAGAGTTTGTGCATTTTATATATGAAAATTTATTTTTAAATGTAATTTGAATTAAATAAGTTAAAACTTAAAAAATATCATATGCATATTAAGTGAATCATATACAAATTAATACGACTTACTTAACCTTTTTATAATATTAAGTAGATTACATGAGTCGTATATGGATCAACACAATCCATTTAACATATTTAAGTTATTAAGCGAGTTATACATCTTGTGTTCGTATCGGTTGCATAATTTTCATGTTGTGTTTGTGTCACTTTAAATTTTCTGGTTAATATGCTTCTCTCTTAGAAACAATGAATGCCCAGCAACAAAGCCAGAAATTTTATCCAAGAAAGACAAAAGTAAGATATTTGATTAAAAAGTTAATTTTACGAAATATATAGCTTGTATTTAAAAAAGTATTAAGTAATTCCTTGTTCGATGCCAGTGATAGATAATGATTGCTGTTATACTCTTGCCAGAGTTAAAAAAATAAACAAATATTTTCATAAATGTTTAAAAAGATAACATCTGCCAGACAAATGCTATCCATTTTGTACTTGTTTTCATTTTTCATTTTCATATCTTCGTTTACATCTTATTCAATTTCATCTCCATCTTTCTTTTTTGTTCGTGACTGCCTCTCCCTTCAAAACTTCTTTTATTAAAAGTCGAATTGAATAATTCAATGAAACTTTTTTTCCTTAAATTCTAAATATTACTTATGAATGTTGAAAAATTCCATCAGTAGACATATTTTTTCTTCGTTATTTTATTGAGTTTAATTATTTATTAAGTAGTATGTTTAGAATTAAAATATGAGTTGTAAATTTATTTTAATATAATTTATTTAATTAATTAGTTAATTTTATATTAGTCATAAAATAATTATTTGAGTTTGGATATAAAATTAAATTAAATTTGATAATAAAAGTTTATACTATTTATTTATAATATTTGGATTTATAATTTTGTTTATTATAAGTTTTACCATAATATTATAAAAATTAATTATATTTAAGAGTTCTATTAATTTATAATAAAAACTACAACAAATGTTTTGGAAATTTAATTATATAATGTTAATATAAATACAAAAATAAATACAATATAAATAAAAATGTAGAATGTGGAATGTTATATATATAATACAAAACTGTCACGATCTAAAACCGTGGACCGGACTGACATTAGGATCTAGGTAAGCTTAAGGCTTCTGAAGCCCGTTGTAACCCTAAACTATTAGAATCTATTTCTATTATCATTTGACTAAGGAAATAGTAAACTCATATTATGACATTATTCATAAATTAATCAGAGTTAACATTTCTTACCCAGCCTTAATATTAAATACTGCTCATAGCTCGGGTCCATATCCATTTAATAAATATACATTCTCATGTAAACATTTATTTGTCATAATATGATCAAACTATTCCTATCATTTAGTCTCCAAATATTAAAAAAAAAAGCTCAACAATTTATTTATAATCACATGATAATTTCTTTTACATAACCAAATATTAATTAAACATCCTAACTGTGGAATAAAATGTGTGGAAAATCACAATTATTAATAAATAATTCATACTAACATATTCGAATATCTGCGGAAAAAGAAGCAGAGTCTTATAAACCATCGATACTTTTATTTCCTAAAAAATATTTATGAAAGGGGGATGAGTTTCACTAAACTCAGTGAATAATAATAAATAATGCAAACTCACAGATTCAGGCAGTATGCTTTCACAATATATAAAATAGACATTCTGTCACAAGCACATGACACAACATCAGCATTTTCAAACAAATCACATTCAAATATTCACAACATGTGGAAAATCGAATTTACATGAGAAGATCCATTAAACAGATCCATCTCATAAGCTATTTCCCAAATCTTTACAACTATTGAGTATGATTCAATATATCTAGGGGTTAACTTCCCCCTTTTTTTTGCCAAAATGACGGACATCTATCGTTAGAATATCATGTCGCTTTTAGAAATTTTACTTCTTTTGTTTAATACTCGCATAACATTTCTGTCTATCAAAAACTATTTTGCTTATGTCTCGCATGATAGTTATCTCTTCAAATTGAACTTGAATTAATTTGGGTTTTGCTAATTTCTTGTCTCCTACTTTCTTCCAAATATCAGGAGATTTACATTTCTTTTTATAAAACGTTTCGTGAAACGTCATATCTACGCTTACTTAATATCTGTTGTTATGAGTCAATTCTATTAATGGGAGGTACAAATCTCAATATCCTCCGAAATTCTGTATACACATCTGAAGCATATATTCGTAAGTTTAATTTAGTCCTCTTAGATTGTCTATCAATCTCTAGTGAGAAGTCGTACTAAAGTCTAGTCTAATTTCCAAAAAAAATTTTGATCTAGATAATTCCATATAAATTATTTAATTCTAACATACTTTTCAAATTTAAATTCATATCCATACACTTATCATTTCTACTCTCGCCAATTTATATAAATCACAACTCTATTAGACCTCAATCACTATGTAATAATAATTTTAATAAATTCATTCGTATCTTATAACCTATATCTCTTCAATCTTTCTTGTAGTTGATTCATTTCCTTTACTTGTATAACAATTCATCCTTTACATATTCGAGTTAGCTAAGTATAAATTTTCTCCTTGAGTCCTTTTATGCTAACTATCCATAAATATCCCTTTTTATTATTAAATTGATTGTCCTATCCTGACAATAATTACCTGTGCAGTTTAGATAATTTTAACTTAGAAATAATTCCCAAATAAACATAACAATATTCAACTCAAAACAAACTCTTACAAACTAATAAAATCGATATCCTTCTAAACTTTATTCATATATCTTATTACTTATTTGGACTGCTTAGATATTACATAATCACGAGTTGCTAACTAAACAACTTATTCTTGCATAACATATATGATTTAATCAGTACTCCACGTAGTGAAAGCAAAATATCCTTAAATAATTAATATTTCTTTCTTAATCTATTGTTAGCCAGAACAATTTTACCATGTTATAATATTAGAATTAATTTGTTTTTAGATGATAATTATCATTGTAACAGATTTATCTTTATCACTTTGTTAGAGTTAGAGATAATGTTAAATAGATTTATCCTTATCACTTT
>CANUEP010178562.1:0-39786 GCA_947857235.1 Jatropha podagrica | reverse complement strand
AATGTGTTTCGAATATTAAGCGTATGTTGATGGATATTTAGAAGTGCTTGTGGTATGTTGTGTTGAATTGGAGTTTTGGGGGTTTGGAGGAAATTGGGAGTGTGTATATTTTCTTTGTGTGGCAAGTAAATTTTTAGTGGAACTCTTACAAAATTTTCGTAGGAATTTCTTTAACATTATTTCTATATATAACAAAAAAAAAAAACAAAACACAAAACAAAATGTAAATTACTTGCCGCCTTATGGGAATTTAACCACTCTTAAATTGTGATCTAGCTTTAATAAGTGCTATAAGACGGTGCTCCGGCACCGATTGTGGCATCCGTCGTCTGTTTCTTCAGGATTAGGCGGCGGGTGTTACACAAACAACATGGGTCTCACCCTGAAATGAGCTATTAGAGTACTTATAGTAGAGATTTCCAATATAAGATTTCCATCGAGCATCTTATTAAGTTCCCAAACTAACAGTATCTTATTTGCCGCAATATGATTTAAGCTTCTGATAGACTTTCGACTTAGAGCATCTACCACTACATTAGCTTCTCCAGCATGATATTGAATGGTACAGTCATAATCCTTCAGATATTCCATCCAGCGTCTGTGTCTCAAATTTAGATCTCTCTAATAAAAATATATTTCAAACTTTTATGATAAGTGAAGATCTCATATGATACACCATACAGATAATGTCTCCATATTTTTAATGCAAAAATGATTGCTGCCATTTCTAAATTATGAGTGGGATAGTTCTATTCATGCTTCTTTGACTATCTAGAAGCATATGTAATCACTCAACCATGCTGCATCAAGACACAACCTAATCCTACTCTAGATGCATCACAAAATAGAGTATACCCTTCAGTACTTGACGGTAAGGCTAGCACTGGAGCGGTGGTCAAATACTCTTTAAGTTTTTGAAAACTTGCTTCACATACATCAGACAAAATGAATTTGGCATTTTTCTAAGTTAGTTTCGTTAATGGTGCCGCTATTCTTAAAAAGTCTTGCACAAAGCGTCGATAATAATTAGCTAAACTCAAACAACTATAAATTTCTATAACCATAGTCAATCTTGCCCAATCGATAATTACCTCAATTTTCTTAGGAAAAACTTTGATTCCACCCTTAGACACCACATCACTTAAGACACCACATCACCTAAGAAGTTCACACTTTCCAACTAAAATTCACATTTAGAAAATTTGGCGTATAACTGATGCTCCCTCAAAGTTTGTGGCATAGTTCTTAAATGATACATGTGCCCTGCTTCAGCCCTAGAATAAATCAGAATATCATCAATGAACACGATCACAAACTGATCCAGGTAAGGGTTACACACACAGTTCATCAAATCCATAAAAGCTATTGGAGCATTGGTGAGTTCGAAAGACATGACCAAGAATTCATAGTGTCCACATCTGGTTTGAAAGCAATTTTAGAAATGTTTTTCTCTCTGATCTTTAATTGGTGATAACCAAATCTTAGGTCAATTTTTGAGAAACAAGTAGCTCCTTGCAACTGATAAAAGAGATCATCAATCTTGGAAAACAGATACTTATTTTTCACCGTTACCTTGTTTAACTACCTGTAATCGATACATAAGTGAAGTGAGCCACCTTTCTTCTTCATGAACAAGATTGGAGCACCTCAAGGCGAAGTGCTTTGTTTGATAAAACCTTTGGCTAGCAATTCCTACAGTTGCTCCTTAAGCTCTTTCAATTCTGTAGGTGCCATCCTATAAGGTGGCATAGATATAAGCTCTATGCTAGGAACTAAATCAATGCAGAATTTGATTTCTCGATTTGGGGAAAGACCAGGTAATTCCTCTAGAAACAAATCTAAAAATTTGTTCACTATCGGCGTATCTTTTGCTTTGCGAGTTTTTGTTGTAGTATCTTTTACTAGTGCTAGATACCCCTAAAAACCCTTTTTTAACATTTTCTTAGCACTTAAGCAGAAATGAAATTATGAGGAGCTATATTTTTATCCATCCTGTAGACTAGTTTTGCACCATCTTGTAGATTTAAAGCAATTTCTTTCTTTTTATAGTGAATCTCTGCACCGTATCTCGATAACTAATCCATACCCAGAATAGCATCAAAGTCAATCACATCCAAAATGATTAAATTTGTAAGCAGATCTCTACCCTTAATAACTATAGGACAGTTTGAGATAACCGTATTAGTATAAACAGGTTTGCTTAGTGGTGTTGACACTAACAAAGGAGAATCTAATTTGTCGGACATCATATCTATCTTAGCAGCAAATTTGGGAGACATAAATGAATGTGTGGCACCAGGGTCAAACAATACTCGTGCCTCAAATGAACAAATAGTAAGAATACCTATTACCACAGCATTGGATGCCTAAGCGTCCCCCTGAGTCAAGTGAAAGAGTCGTGGTTGTCTTCCTGCAGATTGTTGTGGTACTTATCTTGAACTTTGACCTTTGTCTCTACTGAAAGAACCATGACCTTGCTAGCCTGTGAATCTAGAGCCTCATTGAGAAGGCATGATAGGAGGTCTGGACACACTACCAATGGAAGACTGAGATGGTATGGGTCGTAACTAAAGAAATGGGTAGTCTCTAGCATAATGCCCAGTCTGATTGCAACTGAAGCAAGTATTAGTGTCAAAATTACACACTCCTCTATGAACTTTACCACATCAGTGACACAGTGCCCCACTAGATCTACTAATAAAACCAGAACTGAGTCCACCACTAACACTACTTATAGACATAATCCTTCTCTGCACGTATTTCTTTTTATCTTTCGTCTTACCAAAATATCATTTTCCATGGAATTGTGAACCTGAAGACTGCGTGCCCATATTAAAAGATCCACTCATTGTTGGTACATTAGGGTTTCCAAATGAAGCTGCACTCTTATTACTTCTTCTGCCTGAAATTGCCCCTTTAGAGTTAAAATTTATTTCCATTTTCCTGGCAGCATGAATCACAACACTAAAATCTTGCTCCTTATGCTTAAACAAGGAAGCATACATCATACTTAAGTCACTGAAAAATCTATAAATCTTGGTGCCCTCGTCTGCTATGGATCGCAATGCATATCTACTTAATTCAATAAACTTAGCAACATACTTATCTATAGTCATGTCACCCTGAATTAGAGACTCAAATTCTCTCATTTTAGCTCTCCTAATACTCTTTGGTACAAATCAATTCACGAAAAGATCAGAAAACTGTCGCCAATTCATCCTATTGATAGAAGGCTAAACTTAGTCTCTAAACCATATCTCAGCTATCCCTTCCATCCTACGACCTACACAAGTTATCGACCTCTCATCGTCGCAGTCTGACTCCAGATAAAATTCTCTTATTCTGGCTAAAAATGAGTGAGCATCCTCGGTTCTTATGAATTTAGGTGGCTTATATTGAATAAACTTATTATAGAGATTGTCACTAACTACTCTCAGACCATCTAGAGGTGGAGTTAGCTGAACTGACTATGCTGCTAGATCGAGTATGAGAGGAGGTATTGGTTGCTACTGTACCCGTGGTGCATGAGCCTGGAAGAATTACTGCTGTTGTATTAGCAAATTATTCATTGTAGTAACAGCTTGCTGAAGTCCAGTCACTATAGTGTTCACTTCTGGAGGATTTATAGTTGCATTTTCCTCATTCTGATTTCCCTATACTACATTCTCTTGATCATTTAGATTCCTAGCGGGTCCACTCCATCGACGTCTAGCCGGACCTGGATGCCCGGAAGAAGCCTCATCTGGAGCATCTCGCTCCATATCATCGAGTGCTCTTCTCCTAGTGTTCACCATACTGAAGTTCAAAGTATAAAATAAATCGTCAAAACATAGTAAGTTCTTTCCTACTATTATCATAGGATTCTACCCCCTAAAATAGTACTAACAATATGACTCCTAAGACGGTCACGCCAAAATTTAAGAAACAAAGGAAACTATATCAAGACATCACGAAAATAACTCCACAGTTACGTATAGAAATATAAAACAAATGCTCTGATACCAACTTTATCACGACCCAAAACTATGGGCTGGACCGACATTAGAACCTAGGTAAACATAAGGCCCTCGAGTCCCGTAATAAGCCTGAATTGTAAGATCCATACATGAGTTTACCTGTTCTTTAATAATAGTAAGCCCATATTAATGTTACTTATATGAGTCCAGTATCCATATAGCCTTGGCCTAATAATAAATATCTCAATTAATAACATATGATAAGGCCCAATAAATCTCAATCATATTATGGTTACTGGCCACGCATACATCCAAATAAATAATTAGGACAACTATGATTCCATAAAATAGCTCACTCATAATATTACATGATTAAAATACACATCTCACAACTTCAAAGTTCAGTATATCTGAAAATAGAGAAACTTCTTAAAGTACCAATATATCAATTAATTAATTGTGAATTCATAAGATACTTTGAAGCTTGTTGAGAAGATTACAGAGCTTTAATCGTCCTTGAGGAAATCTCCTACTTCCTAAAAGGTTGGGTAAGAGGAGGGGTGTGAGTTGCACAACTCAATGAATAATAATAAATAATGAATGACCAAATAATCATGCAAATTGCATCTCTAGTTCTTGAATTGATCACACTATCAGTCATGCATATGTTGCCGAAACCCCCGATGAGCCATCCTCCCACATGGCTCATCCTCTCATACGAGTGCACTAGGGAGCCGATCCCCCATACATGGCCGACCGGTCTAATTCTCGCTTGACCAGACCTCTCATTATTTTTTTATGCTTTCTTTTCTTTCCACACCATTAATAGGTCACCCTATGGTTATCCATATCATATTCATATACCATCATATGCACACAGTGACGCCGATCTCTCTATACATGGTCGACGGTATCAAAGACTGCCCTAACAAACCCATGGTAATCTACTTCATCCCAATTCCACACAAATAAGGCAATCTATATAACAACACATATAATCAAACAATTCAGTCAATTGCAAAATACCATATCAACAAATAATATGCAATTATAAATTATAAATATACGATTATTAAATTATAATATGATTTGATATAAAAATATATATTATGATATAATATATCAATAAAATTATGATAATATGAAAATGCATATCATGCATTATCTATTATTACTCACAGTGATAATAAGATATTCAAATCTTAGTTCTAATTCTAGTTTGGAGGAGCAATGAATTAGCTCAAACGAGCTAAGAATTTAAGAATATAGAAAAAAACTCATCAGATAACTGATTAAAGTGAAATAATAAATAGAGAATTAATACAACAAAATACATCCTATTCTCTCTGCTAAAACTAATCTAAAATCTGCACTACCTATTAGTAAAAATCAATTAATTCAATTTCCTATTACAACCTTTAAAATAATCTAGATTTACCACCATGGTAATACAATCAATAATATTTTCATTTCAGATAAATATAATTCTTTCATCAATAATTTTCTTCTTACTTAATTTATTTACAGTCTCCAAATATTCAATAACTATTTAATTTATTTACTTTAATTAATCCTTAATAACCACAAAATACGTCTCTATATTGAATAGCTTAATTCATTAATTCTAATAATCTTAAAAATATATTCATATTTCTATTTATAAATTAACCAACTATGGTTCCTTAATTATATAATAAAAATTTGCCATAAATTTATTTTCAATCCATAATTCATTTTTAATTAATCAATTCTCAATTAAACTTAATATCAACCACAATTAATCCTTCAATATTTAAAATTAGTTAGAGTCTTATATTTAATTTAATTCACTAATTCCCCTATTTAATTGATCAACTACTAAATAAAATTTATATTACCTAATACTAGTATTCTGAGAACCGGACTGGTCAGTGAACTGGTGAAGGTAGGGGTTCACTGAACTGCAAAGTTCGACCGGGATTTTTATATATAATATTTTTAAATATTTTTATTAAATAAAATTGAAAAATAGTAAATAATTAAAAAAAATGATTAAATTTAAAATAAAAAATTAATTACCATAAAATATATTATTATTTTTCATTTAATTAATATATTAGGATTTGGATTTATAAATAAAAAGGTCCAAATACTAAAAATTAGTTGGGCTAATTTCGGAGGTCCAAATTAAAAAAAAGCCATAATTTCTAAAAAATATTCAGAATTGAATCAAACTGGTTTTTATCGATCCGATTCAGTGGTTTTTAGCTAATTTTAATCGATTCAGTCTGATTTTTAGATACCTGATTTTTAAATGCAGCCCGGGCTAGATCACAACCTGGTTGTCGATTAAACTGGTCGAACCGACCGGTCCGGTCCAATTTTCATAATTATGCGTAATGCCATAATTAATAAGTCAATTAACCACAAAACTAATAAAATTAACCATCATTACCCAATGATAAAATTAAGAATCCTAAATTAATTATCACAATACCCAAATCATCTAAATCCACAACCATAATCAAATAATTAATCAACCACAAATACTAAAATCAATCATTAAAAATACTTAAATAATTAACTAAAAATTCTGAAAATAATTTTCAATACCCGCAATCACAAAGTATAGTCCTAAAAGTTTTAGATCAAAGACAATCAGACTTGCTGAATCGCGAAGATCAAGACTGAGCTTGCTGGGTTCGAGTTTGAGGGGTTGAGATTGGGTCTGAAAAGATAAAATATCTTATTAATTCAATCATAAAATAAAATATTAAGTAAAAGATTTCAAAAATTAAGATATAGATAGATAATTATTTCAAATAGATAATAATTTTTTTAAATAAAATTATTGATGGCTTATGATTGATTTCTAATAATATAGATAATAAAATTAAAATTTTAAATTATTAGGCATTTAATTTCAACTGTATTAAATAAACTCTTGATATACAAGTACAAGATAAAATCTAGGGGTGTGGTTGAGTGGTAAAGATTCATCCATCTTTAACCAAAGGTAAGGGATTTGATCCTTCCCTTTGGGAATGGAGTAGCCTTAAATCTCCGGGCCAACTGTCCCACCCTAAGAGGTGCCTGCAAGCCAGGGAGGGGACTAGTCATGCCTTACTGTGACAAAAAAAAAAAAAATACAAGTTAAAATCATTTTACAAAATGATTCTAGAAAATTTGATGGAGATTTAAAATTGTATATTATTTAAAATTTTATTAAATTATTTTATTCAATGTAAATTAAATTATTGTATTTCATAATAAAAGCTAAAATTTTTAACTTAAATTATTGAATGATATTATTAAATATTCATTAATTGGTTATAGGTATTGAACTTATTTATTAGAAACACATTTAATTAAGAGTATGTTATGACTTCACATAAGTGTTCAAACTATTTCATTTAATTTAAATCTAGATAATTAATTGATATAATTAGTTTTATATAAATAAAATGTTTTAAAAAATTAGATTACCAAAACGTATTGAATTAAAATATTATCATAAAATAAATTATTCATTTTTATATACAATAATCCTACATCATTTTGTATATACAATAATCTTATACTATTTATTTTTGCATCTAATTCTTCAAATCATCCAATATAGTAAAAACACGATACATGGTTCAATTCTGCTGTCTTCTCTCAGCACAAATATCAATACCCCCTCTAAAGCTTATTTTTTTTTGTAGAAGTCTTTCAGCTCAATATGGTAGCAATTTTTAGTGTTTTCATCTCTGATCATAAGGTTTGTAAATTTGTCCACATGAACTAATGCTTTTAATACAATTTCTTGCATTACACATAAGTAATCCACGTAAAATAATTGACATTTGGGTTCCCTTCGTCAACCAACAGCTCCTTAGCTACGATCTCCTTCCTAAAGTGCTGAAAATAATAGAAGTAGCATTAATAGTCACAAGGTCATATAAAATCGAAAATGAAGCATGTACATTCCTTTTTTTTCTCGACACAAAGGGCTAGCTTATAAATAAGACCAACATAGCTAAGTTTGCTAGTGAATCCATGTCCAAACACCTCCACAAACCCTTTTTAATGGTGATTATAGTGATCGACTAGGATCATCTACAACCCCCAACATCTAGCACAACATCCAAACTCTTCAATACATGCATTGCAACAAACACAAACTAAAAGCTCAGACCAGTTTGTTCATAACAAAGGAAGAAAACTAGTATGTAGTTCATCATCGACAACAATACTGCCAAAATATTGGGGGGAGGGATTTCTAATAACTAAACTCTCTAAATCCTAACAAAACCAAGCATCTAAACCCAAGAACTTATTTGGTTCCCTAAATGGAATAGTAAGAAATAGAGTAGCTATTCCAAGTAATATGTTAACTATTCCACATTTTTAGTGTCATTTGTATTTTTTAGATTTGAAGATATTTTCTTTTTGGTGTAAGCTACCAGTATCTAGACCCTATTACTAAGGATAACTAAATCCGGCTTGGGGATTACTCACAGTTAATTAAGATTCTTCGCGCCTCTCTATAAGTGTGTTTAGTGGAGATAGAACTTGAAAGCTCTTTTCGCATGTAATAATACATACATACATTTTGACCAGCAAAAACTTATAGTTATTCCACATTAAAATTTAAAGCAAAGCTTGGGATTGCAGAAAATAGGTATTCTAATCCCTCCCTACTGGACGCCAATTCGAGAAGCAAACAAGCCCAAATTTCTAACTTTTACTTTTTTTTCCACTAGTAAAAATATCGTGCTTCATATTCTAAGCTACTAATCTATTGAAATAGAAAACATTCAGGCTAATCAGAACCTGTAGATCTAGGGAGCAATCGATTTCAGCACTGGGAACTTGCTGGTGATGAGAATCATGAAGCAGCCAAGAGCCTCATCACAGTGGAAGCTACCGTTGTGGATGCCAACTCGCTTTGAAGGAGCTTGGTAAGGCAAACCTGTGGAGTAGGCCAGAGAATAATGGGAGGAGGAGAGGCCATGAAAGGACTTAAAAGAGGGCGAGTGAGGGTTATGGGAACATTGAAGTTGTTGCCAATATAGCCCTTGCAATATTTTTCTTAGTCGAGAAAAGCCTCATCACTCTAATATTCCTCTCCTCTGGCCATTGGGTCTACTCCACTATTTACTTACTCTGTTTATTTGTTTATGTTTTTACATGACTTACTTTACATGGTAACGTGAGTTTCTTCACTTTTAGTAAATTTACTTATAATTTGCCATTCCCTCCGTCCTAAAATATATGTCGTTTTAAGTTAATTATTTTATTAGAAATATAAATCTTTTTGAATATTTTAAAGAGTAATAAATTATTTTTTTCAGTATTATCTTCAAGCTTAATTCGGCTCAGGGCTTAATCATAGTTAAGGCACTTCCTGTAAGTGTGTTTAGTGAGGATTGAGCTCGAGAGCTCTTCCCACATGTAATAATACATCCAGACACTTGACTAGTAAAAACTTATAGTTATTCCATATTTAAATTTGAAGCAAAGCTTGGGATAATTGAAAATAGGTATTCTAATCCCTCCCTATTGGACGTCAATTCAAGAAGCATTCCAGGCCCAAATTTTTGAATTTTTCTTTTTTTTTCTCATTAGTAAAAATATCATGCTTCATATTGGCTCAATGGTCAATTTTATTTTGAGATTTTGATGACTATGCAAAATAAATAAATTTAATATTATTGTATGTGCTAATTTGGTTTATACAAATTCTTATGAAAAATGCTAAAGAAGGCAAGTTTCTACAATCCAAGATTCTTTGAAGACCTTGAAGATTATTGAAAATGTTTTAGGGGTTAGTATCTTAGGATTTATTATAGAATAGAAAGAATGTTCTTTTATAAGCACAAAATATATTTTTATCTCTCTTAAAAATCCTTCTAAGATATTTTCGAAAGTTTCCTTAAAAAGAAAGTCAAATCTTTGATATTTTAATTCTACTTACCTAAATTAAAAAGATTTTGACTTAAACATTTTTGGTAACAAATAAATGAGTATTTGTAAAAGATTCATTGACCTTTTATTTTGGAAAGCTATTTTTTTATTTTTGAAAAGTTAAAATACTCATTAAAGTTGTATTTTCAAATGAGATCTTTATCCCTCTTATAAAATTTTTTTCCTTCTTTTGAAAACGTAAGGGTTTTTGTGCAAGAGTAAGAGTCCATTGCTTCAAGAGACATTTTTTCAAAGCTCTCTCTCTCTATCTACCCACTTTATTTTTTTTTCATTTATTTGCTTTAAGAGATATTTTTTAAGAGAAAAAAATTCTGATTACAATATTTTTTGAAGAACAGTTCTGAATGTTAATACTGTTTTCAAAATCTATTTTATGTTCTTCCTATACTTATAACTGCATTTCTCTTTGTCCATATAGATTACTGTAATCTGTTGTAGATTAGAGGCTTTTAAACAAAAAATATTTGTGTAATAGCATAGGTGAAAAGTCATGGTGTGATATGCTATCAAGCGACCTTCTCCCTGTGTGGGATTTAATGTCTTGATGTGAGTTTCTATTCTTTGCAAAAACAGAAAAGGTAGAGGTTGACTAGAACCTTTAGAAATCTAGTGGGACAAAGGTTAGATTTAGGTGCTGATCTATTTTCTTATAAAGTGGTTTGTCTCTTACCCTTGAAAAGAGATAACCTAGTGGAGGATCTCAAGATGAGTCTTGGGGAGTGGATGTAGGCGAGTTAGTGCCAAACTACTATAAATCTCTGTGTTTATCTTCTTTTTTTTTTTTTTTCAAAGTTCAACTTAATTATTTTTTATCTACACAACTGTTAATCATTTTAGAAACGTTAAGTTGTTAATAAGTCCCTATTTCTAAATGTAAATGAGCTTTATCTTTGTGAAATATTAGAATTCTTGATTTTTGCTTTGTGATTATACCAAGTTCTAATTAGTACATCTATAGTAAAGTATAATTCACAATTTGAGTTAAAATTAGTTTTCTAATTTTGTATAAGCTTTGTGAAGTAAGTTCTAAATATAATAATTATTCTTCACAGAGTCTATCTAATTTTGTATAAACTTCGTGAAGTAGTTCCAGACACAATAGTTGCTCTTTACAAAGTCATTTTAAACTTACAACAAATTCGTGAGAAAGTTCTAAACTTGATAATTGACTCTCACAAAGGCTTTCTATTTCCACTGTAAATAGAATTCTGATATTGTTCTTTAAATCTTCAAATTTTTAGAAAATCCAATTCACCCCCCTCGTGGGTTATGCCATAAATAAACGAGACCCATAATATGGTATTAAAACCTCGGCTCTTGACTTACCTAAGCTTAATCTCTTAAGAGATAAGATCCCATGACAGCCCCACTTCCTCTTACATCATTAAAAGGTCAATCTATTTCTAAACCACCTTTGTTTAATGGTTCTAATTACTCTTACTGGAAAATCAAAATGGAAAACTTTATAAATTCAGTTGATATAAATCATTGGAGGAACATTTGCATTCCAAAGAAAACTGTTGAAACTCAAAGTATTGCAAAAATAGAAGAAGAATATACTGATGCTGATTGGAGTGATATTTCTATAAATGCAAAAAAAATTAATATTCTTCACTGTGCATTAGATCTAGCAGCGTATAATAAAGTTTATGGATATAAGTATACAAAAGAAGTTTGGAAAAAACTCAGAGTTACCTATGAGGGAATAGATTGTGTTAAGGAATCCATAATTAATATCTTTTGGAGAGAATATGAATTGTTTAGCATGAAAGAAGGAGAGACTATAACTGAACTAAATTCTAGATTCACAAATATAGTTAATCCTTTGAGAACTCTCGGAAAGAAAATTTTAGAAGATGAGCTTGTTAAGAAAGTCCTTAGAATTCCTCTTAAAAAAAGAGATTATATAGGAACTGTTATAAAATATAAAGAGACTCTGGTAACCTACGACTATTTGATTGGAGCTCTTATTTTAGAAGAGATGAAATCTTCTTTGATTGTAGAAGATAAGAAAAAGAAAGGATTGAATTTGAAAGTAGTTTCTAGTGAAGAAAGTTCTTTTGATCTTGATAGTGATGATCTAGCTCTTGTTTCTAGAAAATTCAAGAAGTTCTATAAGAAAAGGTGGAAGGCCACATAAAAACCTTATCAAAAAGAACTTTTCACCTAAAAATAGTAACTTGCCTAAGAAAGAATCTTCTGAAGTGGTTTGTATGAATGCAACAAACCTAGCCATATCAAGCCTAATTGTCCTAAGTTGAAAAAGAAGTCAAAGAAGAAAAAGTTAAAGCAGGCATTTGTAGTTGCATGGAGTGATTTAGATGATTCTAATTCTAAAATTCAAAGTGACTAGGAGGAAATTGCAAATATATGTTTGATGGTCACTATCGATTCTGACTCCAAAGACATCAGCACTCTGACTTCAACATAGAAAGCTAAAAGTAGCAAAGCAGATGCAACAGGCCAAAAGCATGATGAAAGCAATGTAAGTATCTTTGAATTTGAATCTGAAAATGATCTTCTAAATACTTGTGATAACCTTTGTACTGAATTTGAAAAGCTTGCTAGAAAGCATAAAGTTTTAAAGAAGGATTATAAAAAGTTGAAAACTGTATGTGATCATTGAAAGATGTTTTTTATCAAGAAGTTACATGCAAAGATCTTATTATAGAGATAAAAGATATGAAAAAATGTAATAAGAAATTTTCTAAAAATTTGAAACACTTCGAATAGAAATGTAAAAATTTGAATTTTGAAAATGAATCTTTAAAAATTGAGCTTAGAATTCTAAAGTCACTTTTCGAATCATTTTCTAAAGAAAAGACAAGTTCTACCTATGTTAGAAATTCAAGACAAATTCATGTTTATGTTAAGAAAAATGTCGTTTCTAATATTGTAACATTAGAAGATCAGAATTATTTTGAAAAATCTGATAGTCTTAACAAAAAGAAAATTCGTGGCAAGATGAATACACCTGTTACCACTAACCACCCAGGACCTAATACATTTTGGGTACCTAAATCTGCAAGATCTTTTCAGGTGTGCCTAAAGAGTGAGCTAAAAACAGAAATGTGGTATATGGATAGCATTTGCTCTAGGCATATGATTAGTGATAGAAAGAAATTCACTAGATGAGAAAAGAAGAAGGGAGGTACAATGAGCTTTGTAGACAAAGCAAAAGGTAAAATTATGGGTATTGATGTGGTAGGTTCTAATCTTTAAATAGGAGATGTATACTTAGTAGAAGAATTACATTATAATTTGTTAAGTGTGAGTTAGGTTTGTGATAAAAATAGAAGAGTGATCTTTGAATCGTCTTACTGTTAGACCTTTCTGATATCCATAACCTAGACATATGCTTGGTTTTTATTGATAATTCTAATTGATTATGGAATAGAAGACTTGTACATGCAAGCATGCACCTTATTTCTAAATTGTCTAAGAAAGATTTTGTTCATGGTTTGCCAAAATTGAAATTTGAAAATGATCACATTTGTGACTCTTGTCAATTTGGCAAGCAAACAAAAGCACCTTTCAAATCTAAGGGCATGATTTCTATTTCTAGAACTTTAGAATTGCTACACCTTGATTTGTTTGGACTCGTTAGTCCTTCTAATCTTGGAGGTAAATCTTATGCACTTGTCATTGTTGATGATTACTCTAGATTCACCTGGAAACTCTTCTTTAGAAATAAGGACGAGTTGTGTGACTTATTTGTTCATCTTTGCAAAAGGATACAGAATGAGAAAAGATACAACATCTCTACAATTAGAAGTGACCATGCAACAGAATTTGAAAATAAAAAATTCGATGCTTTTTGTAAAGAATTAGGAATCTTCTATAACTTCTCAACACCTAGAACACCTCAACAGAATGGAGTAGTAGAATGCAAGAATAGAATACTCTAGGAAATGGCCAGAATCATGTTGAGTGATTCCAATTTACCAAAATATTTATGGGCAAAATCTATTAACATAGCCTGTTATATTCTAAATAGAGCATTTGCAAGATTTAAATTGAAAAAGGCTCCACATGAGCTATACAAAGATAGAAAGCCGAACATTGGTTATTTCCATATTTTTAGGCATAAATGCTTTATTCTAGATAACAAGAAAAATCACCTTACTAAATTTGATGCAAAATATTATGAAGGAATTTTTCTAGGATAGTTTAGTAATAGTAAAGCATATAGGGTATTTAATATGAAAAATCTAGTTGTAGAAGAATCTATTCATGTTGTTTTTGACGAACTTGATTCTACTTCTAGAATTTTGGAAAATGATAATGTTGTAGATTTTAATAATGAAAAGCAGAATTAATGGTCAGAACAACTAGAACATCCAGAATATGGGCAAAATGAGCAGTTAGAACATCCACGACATGAGCAAAATTATCAGACTAAACTAGAAAATGAACACAAAGATCATAACATAACTGAAAGTCAAATGCCAAAACCAAAAAATGGAGCTTCTAATTTACCAAAAGAGTGGTGATTCCAGAAGTATCATCCTTAAGAGGACATCATTGACAACCCTTCAGAAATTATGATGACTAGAGCTCAACTTAAAGGTTATTTTAATAATGGTGCTTTCGTTTCTTAGTTAGAACCTATGACTTTAGAAGATGTTGAAAATGATGAAATTTGGATTCTTACTATGCAAGAAGAACTAAATCAGTTTGAGATAAATCGAGTTTGAGAACTTGTTTCTAAACCTAAAAATCATTATGTTATTGGAACAAAATTGGTGTTTAGAAATAAGCTTGATGAACATGGTAATGTTGTGAGAAACAAAACAAGATTAATGGCTAAAGGTTATAACCAAGAAGAGGGCATTGATTTTGATGAGAAATTTGCTACGGTTGCTAGACTTGAGGCCATTATGCATTTGCTTATTTTTAAAACTTCATATTGTATCAAATGGATGCGAAAAGTTCTTTTCTAAATGGTTTTCTAAATGAAGAAATGTATGTAGAATAACCACCCGATTTTGAAGTTTTTTATAAACCAGATCATCTTTATAAACTTACTAAAACTCTTTATGGTTTAAAATTTGCTCCTAGAGCTTGGTATGGAAGATTAAGTAAGTTTTTGCTAGAAAATGGTTTTTCTAGAGAAAAGTGGATACAACACTTTTTATTAAAAACAAAGCACCTGACATTCTCGTTGTGCAAATCTATGTTGATGACATAATCTTTGGTTCTTCTAATGACCTTCTTTGTCATAAATTTTCTAAGATTATGCAAGGTGAGTTTGAAATGAGTATGATAGGAGAATAAAACTTCTTTCTTAAACTTCAAATTAAATAATGCACCAATAGAATTTTCATAAACCAAGTCAAGTATATTCGAGAATTATTAAAAAGGTTCAAAATGGAGAATGTCAAGTGATTCTGGTTTTGTAGAAAGCAGAATAGATAAAAAGAGCACGTCTAGAAGTTGCCAGTTTCTAAGTAGCACCCTTATATCATGGTTTAGCAAGAAGCAAAATATATTGCTGCTGAAAGCTGTGTTGCACAAGTTCTATAGAACAAACAATAATTGGCAGAGTATGGTTTAAAATTAGAAACACTTCCAATCAAATGTGACAACATAAGCGCTATCAAATTGTCTAAAAATCTAGTCCAGCGAACCAAGCACATAGAACTCATACATCACTTCACACGTGATTATGTTCAAAAAGGTCATATAGTGGTTGAGTTTGTCCCTACTGAAAAGCAATTGGCAGATATTTTCACTAAGCCTTTAAATGAAAGCCTATGTTAGTTCTAAACTCGTAACTTTAGAACACTATAAGTATGTTCTAAAATGTTTGAGACTGAAAAATCAATTCTGTGTTATTTCTCTAAAATCTTATTCTATGTGAATATTTCTTTGAAAAATATTTTTATGTCTAAAAAAGAGCTATATAAGGTTTTGATGTGGAATTCAAATGTCAACATCAGATTCTATCTTTATTAGACAAAATAAAATACTCAGTTTTTATTTATTTATTTTCTTTTGTTTCTTTATTTTATTTTATTATTTTATTTTATTTCACTTCATTTTATTTTATTTTTGTGGCAGATTTTTATGTTTATTTATTTATTTAAATTCTTTTTAGGGTTTTTGCTTATATCATTTTAGTTTTTTTAACCATTATATTTAATTCTTCTTTGTATTTCTCTCTGTCTCCTATGCCTCTATCATAACTTCTCTTTTAAGTTGTCTTCTCTCTCTCTTTTTAAATTTATAACTTTTCTTAATTATTTTATCTTTCTTTAACAAAAATGCTATTTTCTCTTCTCTATCTCTATCTATCTCTCAATGAAACCCTATTCTTCTCTATTCTAAAATATGAGATATGGCAAAGACCAATTCCTTCTCCTCTTCTGATTCCATGATGAATGAGGAATTGTAACTCCTCATGAAATTGACTAAGTTCAAAAAGCAAGAGACAAAACTGAAGAAATCGATAATGGAATCAAGCTCAAGGAAAGAGAAATCAAAAAGTAAAATAAAGAAATCGAAAGGAAATGAAAAGGCGAAAGAAAAGGGTTCAACTTCTCATGGTAAAGGTAAGTCTGTCCTATCCCTAAACTCATTGATGCGCTCTTATGTGATTGGTTGGAAATTCTTTGGGAAACCAAAGTTCAATTTTAGGGATTTGTTTGAGTTTCAAGAGTGGATGAAGTTCTTATCCGTGAGTGTTGTGAAGGAGTTCTATGGTTCTCTTAGAAACACTAGTCCAAAAGTGTTCTCGGTGAAAATTAATAGAGAAATTCGAGTGTTATCCTACATAGACTTGAGTAATATTTAGAAAATTTAAAACACATGGATCTAGGGTAATGGAGATTAAAGAAACCACTAGGATTGATGATTATAAAAAGGATGAATTTATAAGGAAAATCACTAGAAGTAGATCTTCAAAAAAATAGGGTGTGATTGAATGCTCTAATCTAAATGAGAATATTTGAATGCTCTAATCTAAATGAGAATATGAAGTGGTTGTACAAGTTAGTTGTGCACTACATCTATCGTAAGAGCGACTCTCTCACTTATGTAAATTAGGTTGAACTGTGCATAATGTGGCACATAGTTGAAAAGAAGCCTTTCAATTTATGTCATGCTATTTGTGATAAATTGCAGAGCAATCCGAAAAAGCTACCCTATGGTATGGTGTTAACTCCTATTTTTGAGTTTCTAGAAGTAGATTTGGAAAAAAAAAAAGAGTTGCTACAATGTTTCTAAATTAGACAACAATTCTTTGAAATTTAAAGATGAGGAAGAAGAAGATGAAGAAAAATAAGAAGAAGATGTTTTAGAAAAAGAAAGTGTTGAGAAAGAAAGATAAAAAATCAAGAAAGGAAAGGGAAAATAAGTCTAAAAAAAGAGAAATCTGAAGGTAAGAAGAAAAAGAGAAAGTTAAAAAAAGAAAAAAAAAGATTAGAAAAAGTAGAAAAGGAAGAAGAAATTGAAAAAGAAAAGGAGGTAAAATAGAAGAAGAAAAAGGGAAGGAAGTCGAATAAAAAACAAAACCAAAAAAAGAGATAGAAAAAGCAGCTAAGATTGAAATTGAAAAAGAAGCACCTCAAGATAAAGAAGAATCTGTGGATCTTAGATCAAATAAGCTTGAGATGGCTAGAAAAGATAAGGAAGCAATAGCAGTTGAATACACCAGTTGAATATAGAAGTAGCAGTTGAATAAGTCAAAATCTTTTATTTGTCTCTCTAATTTTGTATAAATTTTATGAAGCAATTCCAAACGCAATATCTGTTCTTCATAGAGTCACTCTAAACTTGCTACAGTTTTGTGAGAAAGTTCTAAACTTGATAATTGACTCTCATAAATGCTTTCTATTTTCGCTGCAGACAGAATTCTGGTCTTGTGCTTTAAATTTTCAAATTTTTAGAAAATCTAGTTCACCTTCCTCTTGGATTGTGCCATATATAAACAGGACCCACCATCTGATATCAATATTTAAATTTGAAGCAAAGGTTGGGATCATTGAAAATAGATATTCTAATTTCTCCACATTGGACGCCAATTTGAGAAGCAAACTAGGCTCAAATTTCTAACTTTTTCTTCTTTTTTCTCACTAGTATAAATATCATGCTTCATATTGTAAGCTGCTAATCTATTGGAATAGAAAATGGTCAAGCTGGTTGGACCCTCAAGATCTCAAAAGTAGTCGATTTCAACACTAGAGAACTTAATAGTGAGGCAAATCATGAAGCAGCCAAGAGTCTTATCACAGTGGAAGCTACCATTATAGGTGCCCATTAGCTTTGAATGGCTCGGTAGTGAAAATCTATGGAGTAGGCTGGAGAAGAAAAGGGAGAAGGAGAGACCATGAAGAGTGGGGCGGATGAGAGTTTTGGGGACATTGGAGTTGGGCTGTTGTTTGTTGTTTTCAAACCCTCTAGTTGTTGCCAACATAGCCTTGCAATATATTTCTTTAGCAAGAAAAACCTCTTCACTCTAATATTCCTCTTCTCTGGCCCTTGGGTGTACTCCACTATTTACTTACTCTATTTATATGTTTGTTTTTTATGTAACTTCATGGTGACATGAATTTCATCAATTTAGTAAATTTATTTAAATTTTGTTATTCCCATTGAAGTAAAATATATATGTCGTTTTAAATTTACTATTTCATCAAAAAATACAAATCATTTTGAATATTTTAAAGAGTAATAAATTATATTTTCAATATTATCTTCACAACGATAATCCGACCCGAGACTTAGTCACAGTTAAATTATTTTAACTAGTACTAAAATTTTTTAAATTAAGAAGTTGATATATTAAATCATGACTATATGAAGTATTAACAAGTTTTGATTTGCATTTTAAAAAATTATTAGAAATAGATTCATGTATCATGTAATAAGGGAGAAAGCAAAGTATGATCAAGAGAAGATAACATAGTATCAAGTTGCAAGAGCATTTGATCTCCCAACAATAAGAGAGAGCATTAAAAAATATTTTCTAAACAATGCAAGAGATCTCGCTAATAGAGACAATATGAGGGACAAAGACCATAATCATTTCCTTAAAAGTTTTGTGGATAAAAAACTGAAGGGCTTTATTTTCAATTGGGTTCCTATTAGAGAGGTAAAATATTGTTTATTATTTCTTAATGTGACACCCAAAATCTGATTTTGTAAAAATAAAATTTTAAGGGCCACATTAGGTTTAACACCAAAGTGTTAAATTGGTATCCTTAATGGTTGACAATTTAAAAACACATTCTTTTAGTTTTACAAAAATGACTTAAAAAAAACAAAAAAAAATTCGAAGGAATCCTTTAGAAAAACTGCGAGAGTTTCCCCTATATATATATATATATATATATATATACACATATTCAGTATCACAAATACAGAAAAACATTCAAAACACTTCTATAATTCGACCACAACTCAACTATATATATTTTTTTAAATTTATTTTCCTAACACATCTCATAAAAACTCAACACAAATAATAAATCAGTTCCTTTTTAATTGAAAGCATTTAAAATATTAATTACATGCCATAAAATATTCTAACTCTGAAAATAAAATTGTTTCCAAATATCTAGTTCATAACATTCTGACTTAAATAAAAATATCTTAGTACCTTAATTATATTTACATGCCTCTAGATTTTCTTAAAGACTGAATTAAAAGAGAAACTGTTTGAAGACTGACTATCGTGGAATAAGGGGCCTCTGAAAGTCTAATGCTCGCTCTGGACCGTCTACTCTGAATCAGCAACCTACGCATAACAAGTCAACGTGCTAAGCATAAAGGTCAGTGGTGCTTATATTTCTCCTTTATAGTAGGGAAGTACACATAAGCAATTATAATACTTCATATTATCATACATAGTATTTATTAAAAAATAGACAGCATAATCATAATATAACATATTTTAGATGCGTAATATAAGTATTCACAGTCAACATGTCTAATTAAATCCAATAATCATCTATCACTAAATTAGACATTTTTAATCATGAAATCACATATGTTCATAAGGCAGTATAATTATTTATTTAATTAATTTATACATAAAAAACTATATTTTTAATTAGGTCTTTAGCATACTTAGAAGAATCAAATAGTAAACAGACAATTCCATAATAAACATACGGCTCGAAAGTCCATATAATATTATATGACCCGTCGGTTGAAATTAAATGGCCATACCAGAAAATGGGGTTTGTTAGCCCCTATAAAAATTGGAGTTTGTTAGCTCCTATAAAATTGGAGTTCATTAGCCCCTCTATAAGACACTGCGTGTCACAAATAGATAGTACTGTGTTTCTTATGGCATGTCATACCTCTATACAACTACTGACTCAATCAAGTATACCAAGGCAGATAAAATATTTATTTTAATTAATTCATTTTATAATTCATACATAACAGTATTCATACTGCATTTTTTTTCTCTAAATTTGTTTGATGTTTATCTTATTAATATAAAATTTACGTTATTACAAATAATATAAATTCTTATTAAAAGGAAAGAAAAAAACAATATTAAAATTCTTGTATATTATACATTGAATTTTTTAAGTTTTAGAGATCTATATTGCATTTAAGTTTTCAAATTTTAATTTTTATGAAAAATAACAAAATTTTAAAAGTTCTAATGCTAATGTTCTAAATTTTATATTTAGAGAATATGTAATAATATGTTTGATTGTCAATTCAATTGAATAATTTCTAAAATAAAATATTAAAAAATTATATTTACATACCTTAAATTTTTCTTTTTGATTAATCAACTTAGCCATAAATTTATATTGATCTCATAGTATATATAAATGAAAAAAATAAATTTTTTATTAACATTTCATAACACTTTAAAGAATTTTGTCAAATGTGGCTGTATTTTTTAAAAAACTCACGTGAATTGCAAAATAATTAGTTTTATAAATATTTTGTAACAACCTAATGTTTTTTATAAAAGAAGGTTATTTTTGGTCAGTAGAAAATTATAAAATAATTATAATTTTCATCAATAATTTATAATCCATAAATTTTTTTTATAAAAAGTAGTAATTTTTTCTTTTAAGACATAATGACTTACCGATGAATATTTTAAAATCAGTGATAAATGTATTGAATTACAAGATAATATCATAATATATATATTTGTAAATATTATAAATATATTTTATAAAAGTGGTTGGTTTTTTATAGGGGTGATAAGTTATAAAAATAAATTATATATTTTCAATCTTTTATAAAAAGTATATTAGTTTTTTATAAAAGTATTAACGTTACAAAATAGCATGCACTTTTATTAATATTTTGTAAAATAAAACTTTGTTTTTGTAAATATTAAATGAGCTACAAAAAATTATATACTTTCATCAAGATCTTGATAAGCATACTATAAAATGGTGATTTTTTTTAAATGACTAATTGCAAAATAACACATGAACTATTATAATTATTTTATAATTTTTTTTTAAAAAAAGAGTTTTGCTGAGCTACAAAATAATAACTATTTTATAAAAAATGGTGTTTTTTTGTAGCGTAATCAATTACGAAATACGGATGCATTTGTCAATATTTTTTAATATTATATAAAATATAGTCATTTCTTGTAAATTTTAGTCAATTATAAAATAATAACTCATAGTAATAATATTTTAAATATGGTCATTTGTAAAATAATAATTCTAATTACCAATATTTATAATATTTTATAAAAGGTGATTTTTTTTTGGGAGATGTGACAGTTTAAAAATAATCAATGAATTGTGTGAGTTGCATTTATGTATGACACAACCTAAGGAGTGAATAAGTTTTTTCTAAAAATTTAATTTTTCAAAATACAAAATCAGAATTCTATTGCAGTAGAATTAAAAAGTATTTGTGAGAGTCAATTATCAAGTTTCTCACAAAGCATATTGTTAGATTAGAAAGAATTTATGAAAAATAATTATTATATTTAAAACTACTTCACAAAGTTCATGCAAAATTAGAAGAACTTTGTGAAGAATGTGTTATGTTTAGAACTAATTCACAAAACTTATGCAAATTTGGAAAACTAATTATAACTCGGATTGTAATTTATACTGAATATAAAAGGACAGATTAGAATTTAATATAATTACAATACAAAAGTCTAATATTTTAATGTTCCATAGAGATAAAACTTATTTACATTTGGAAATAGAAACTCATTAATAATTTTGCATTTCTGAAAAGATTAATATTGTGTAAACAGAATATAATCAAGCAATATTTTTAAAAATAAAAAAAAGATAAATACAAAGATCTATAGTAGTTCGACACTAATTCACCTATATCCACTCTCTAATATTCATCTTGGGATCCTCTACTATTTATTTCTTTTTAAGTGTAAGAGACAAACTAAACTTTATAATAAAATAGATGAACACTTTGTTCACTAGATTTTTAACTGTTTTAGTCAATCTTTACCCTTTTTGTTTTGCAGAAAATAGAAAACTCACATGAAGACATTAAATTTTATATAAGGAGAAGATCGTTTAATAACCTATTACATCATAGTTTTTCACCCAAGCTATTACATAAAGGTTTTTCATTTAAAAACCTCTAGCCTGTAATAGATTATAAAAAAACACAGAAAGAACATAAAAAAAGATCTTGAAATCAGAAATAAAGTTCAGAACTATTCTTCAGAAAAAGTTATTATCAAATTTCTTTTCTCTTGAAAAATATCTCTTGATGCAAATAGATGAAAAGAAATGAAAGGGGTTGAAGAGAAAGCTTTGAAAAGGTAAAAACTATTAATCAATGGACTTTTACTCTTAGAAAAACCACACTTTTTTGGATGAAGAAAAATGCTTTTACAAGAGGAATAAAAATCTCATTATAAAGGCATTGATCCTTTGCTTTCAAGAATATCTTTGACTTTCCGAAATAAAAAGATAGTGTATGTGAATCTTATTTATTTATTGCCATAAATAATTTTTGTGAAAAACTTTTTTATTTAGGTAAGTGGAATTAAAATAACAAAGTTCTTTTTAAGGTAATTTTTTTGAGAATATCTTAAAATGATTTTGAGAGAGAGAAAAATAGATTTTGTGCTTATAAAGAATATTCTTTCTATCCTACAATATTTTCTAAAATACTTATAACTACTAAAAGATTTTCAATAATCTTAAAGAATCTTGGATTGTAGTAACTCGATTCTCTAACTATCTCCAAATTAAGAATTTGCATAAAATAATTTTAGCATATACAATAATATTAAATTTTTTATTTTGCATAATCATCAAAATCTCAAGACAAAATTGACCATTGTGCCAACAAATTGTCTATAATTTATAATATGTCCTAATATTTTATAAAAGGTTGCCATATTTTATAAAAGTACTAATTATGAAATATTATATACTATTTTCAATATTGTATGAAAAGATTAAATTTTCATAAAAAAATTCATTATTTAATTGTTAACAAATAAAACTAAAATCTAATATGTTGAAAAATACAAATCTAATTATCTAAAATTCTTTAAATCTAAATGCACAATTTCACAATTCATAAAATACAATTTCACAATTCACTTGAAAAGGTTTGATGAAAGAAAATATAAACAGAAAAACATGCAAAAGGTTACTGAAAAATGGATTCCATGTACTAATTAGTTACCTCATACTAGATTCCTACCATGTGAAGTGCAATGACCTTGGATCGACATACTTTACATGGTGACATGAATTTCTTAAATTTTAGTAAATCTACTTATAATTTGTTGTTCTCTCCCTACTAAAATATATGCCTTTTTAAGTTGATTATTTTATAAAAAATATAAATCATTTTGAATATTTTAAGGAGTAATAAATTATATTTTTCAATATTATCTTCACATGCCTAATCTGGCTCGAAGTTTAGTAACAGTTAAGGTTTTTTGCCTCTCTGTGCAGTTCTATTTAGTAGGATCAAACCTGAGAACTCTTCTCATATGTCCAGCCTACGTTGCTAACTGAACTACAACTCTGAATAAATAAAGGGTAATTTGATTAATTTTAGTATAATTTAAGAGAATTAATTATTTTTTTTAATTCTCATGTAAGATCTTAAACCACTTACACTTTGTTTGGTATAAATGAATTGAAAATATGGAATTCATTTGTAAATAAAATTTTCACGTTTGGTACAATTAATTTAAAAAATATAATTCAGTTGAATTTCATATAATCATGTATGGAACAAATTCATAATTAAAAATTCATTTGTTTTGGTTAAATTTGATAAAATAAATAAGTTCGAAGTAAGTAAAAAAATTGAGAATTTTACTTTGTAGAAGGAGAAGGGTAATTTTGTCATAAAAGTTGGATTGCTTAGTTTTGTGGAATTTATTTGAAATATATTCCTATTTTTGTGGAATTTGATGTAGTTATATTTAATTCCATAGAATTGAACTTTTAGGATCGAAATCTAAATTTTTTTTTTCATTCTAAATACAAAAATATGGATTTATGAATAAATTTCACAAAATTTTGTTGATTCACTTGTTCCAAACAAGAGATTATAATAGAATTATTCAAAAATATTTACAAATAGATAATTTCACTCAATTAGAAATATCCAATAACTATGAAAACAAAAGAAATTTATAAAAGGGCCAAAAGATAAGAAAATTTGCCTACCAAGAAGAAAAATCCAAAATATCACCTCTCATCTTGAAAAGCCTAAAATAGAGAATTGGTTCTATGCAAAAAGTTCGTACATTAAAATCTAATCCAACCCAATTTTACAGGGTCATAGCCACTATAAACAACTTGACCTCTCTCTTCATTCCAATTACAAAATCTCTACTCACAAAACCCTTTCGCATCATTACTCTAACATGCCCAAAACTAGGGATGATAATTTTATGCTATCCGACTGGTATCAGATCGGATCCAATTTTAGCATATTCAGGTATTTAATAAACAAGTTTGAAATGGATTCGGCTAGTATCTTTATTATCAGCATCGAATTCGAATTGAGTTTTAGTTCAAGGACATGGGTAACAACTATCTGTTTAATAAATGTTCAAAAATATATAAAGTAATTAGTTTTTTAAAAGAAGTTATATAAACACTCCTTTTTTATTATAATTAATGCTATAATTATATTTAACATTTATATTATATTTTTATTAAGTCAAAATAATAAGTTTATAGTTTTTACTTACCTTTTAATTTGGAAAAATGAAAATAAAAAATATTTTTAATGCTAAACGGGTATTTAAACGGATTCAGATTTTTAAATGGATAATTATAATCAGATTTAGAATGAGTTCATGTATTAAAGATAAAAGGAGGCTATGTAATGAAATATAAATGGAGGCTATGTAATGCCCTTACTCCAACTACTAGAGAAATTGACCGCTTCGGATCAAGCCGGTTCCATCCCATGCTAGATCGGCAAAATTTACACGGTTTTGTCCCACAGGTGAAATGAAAACTTTCCAGAAGGTCACTCATCCTAGGATTTCTGTCAAGCGAGCATGCTTAACTTTGGAGTTCTTCCAACTCTTTAGCCATTCCACCAAAAGGCGTCTTTGATGATTAATTACTCGCTTTTCGATATATGATCTGATTCATTCCTGTGTCCTGCATTTCACTACCCTAGCTAGTTTGCCATCCTAGAAACTCACCAGGAGCCCTGCTTTACCGGCCCTATTAGGATCACCTTGCTAGGTCGGGATGTCACAGGCCTACCAGCTTCCGCATGGTTCATCCTCGAACCATATATCTACTTGAGGGGGTTAATGTAACATCCACCGCCCAATTCCGGAGGACCAGACGACGAATGCCACATTCGGTGCTGGGGCACCGTCTTATCATACTTATTATTCTAGATCATATATTAGAAGTGGCTAAGTTTCCACAAGGAGACAAGTAATTAAAATAAAATAAAAAATAATAATATTTAAGGAAATTCCCTACGAAAAATTTGCAAGAATTTCCTCTAAAAATTAACTTGCCACACAAAGAAAACATATACACTTCCAATATAAATTCCCCAAACTCCAAAACTCCAATTCAATACAACAAATCACAAGCACTTCTAAATATCCATCAATTCACTTAGGTTCTATCATGATATTATAACATTCATTCTAAGGAATATTTATTAACAATCATATACCAAAAATATAATAAGATGTTATTACTTAATTAATCACAACTCTTAATGAATTTACAAACTTAATATATACAACCTCAATCATTTGCAATATTTTTCTATACATGCCAAAATCACAAGTTACTATATATCCTACCCCAAAAGATATTTCTACTATGATGCTACTCCTCCGGTCTTTGAATACCGTTCACCGCTTCTAACCCGCGCGTGATAAAATCAACGCGCTGAGTGGAAGACTCAGTGATGCTAAATAATTATCAATAAAAATAACAAAGAATAGCCACAACAAAAAGTCTCAAATATGCTTTGAAATACTCAAATCATATATATATATTAAGTACCAAAGTCGTACTAATTAAATTTAAAAATTTCGAAAAAATAAGGAAGTTCATAAGTACAAATGTATTCTTCGTTTTCTTATAGCAAATTAAAATTTCATTCTTAGTTAAAGCTTGTACTAATACAGAATGAAGCATAAGCAGATTTGATTTCTGAATCACATAATCGTGGCCTATGAAAGCGCCACCCACACATCACATAATATGCGCGTCTGCCTGTTCATAAGGGTTGATAACCCTGGCATATAATCATAGCTCCACATAACAAAATAGACTGATAAGCCCAGCATGCTCACATATCGAAATCAATCTCAACTTATTACATTTCAATCATGCATAGTAGAGCCCAAATCAAAACCATTCTTTCACAATTAGTCTTATTTCTTATGCACAATGCCTTACTCAAAACCTTTTATAACTTAATACTTGTCATTTCAAAATCACATAACTTAAAACTTATAAATACTCATTAAGTTCTTTTATGTTCAAAACCAAAATCATGCTTAGCTCAAAACACTTAAAACTTAACATTTAAGAGGCAAAAATATGCCTTACTCATTAAAGGAGGTTCGGCCTCTTATTGAAAATAAAGGAGGAATGGCTTCCTCCATCAAAAGCCTCAATTTCTAAATCAAATTCACTACTGTAAACCATGAAAATCATTACTTGAAATAATTTGCTTCAAAACTCACTTTTACACATTCAAACCTTCTTTAAGCCCTTGAAAAATGCTAAAACATTGGAATTCAAAGTAAAACTTTAAACCATCATCAAATTATTTATTAACAACCTCTTTTAAGTTAATATCAAACTTAGAAATCAAAGGAATCAAAGTGTCCTTCACCTACATAGGTTCGGTCACTTCTTTCAAAATCAAATGGAGAATGTTTCTTTCCACATTAATTACATAAATCTTAAGAAAACCCAACCAAGAACACATTTAAAACAAAAGAATGCAAAAACTTGAAATAAAAACTAAGGCCCCTCCTCGTAAGAGGTTCGGCCACTCATGGTTAAAGGAGAAGGGAATGTTTCCCTTCCATTTCAAGCATTCTTTCATGCTTAAGAATCATGGGAAATCAAATTAAAATATTGAATTATCCATTTTCCAACACATTTCACATAATTCCCCAAAATCAATCAAAATCTAAAAATTGCAAACTTAAAGAAATTGAAAGGGAAATGAAAATATTAGTGCACTAACCTCTTAATCAAGCTTGAAAAAGCTTGGAAAGCCTCACTTTTTGTCTTTCTTCTTCCCTTTAGTGGAGGGTTCTCCCACTTCTTGAAAGTAGGAAAAATGCACATTAAAATCAAAATTAAAAAAAAAAAATGAATGGAGCATGATTTAATCCATCAATTACATGCCCAATCCTTGAATTCTACTTATAAATTCACAAAACTTAAAAAGCACAACTTACTTACTTCAATGCCAACACCAATTTTCTTTGCTTTTAAACTCCAATTTTTACTTCTTTCACTTGATTCCTAATCTTTGATTATTAATCCAAGGCTTAATTAGGGGATTTGGGTGTAGTTTAGAGGTAAGAAATTGAAGAAAATGGAAGAGAAAGAAAGAAGAGAGAGTGGCATGGAGAAGAAGAAGAGGAAGAAGAAGAAGATGATGAAGGAGGAGGTGTTGCTTGGTGAATGGTAGATTTTAGGTGGAAAAGTCAAATTTGACTTCTTAATTTATGCTTAATGAAGGGCTATGATAAAGTCCCTAGTATTATTATCCAATAACTCTAAATATTTCTTAAATAATTCTCCTCTAATTATTATTTAACTCCACTAATAAATTAAATTAATTCTATGTAAATAATTTCTCAATTAATCCTTAACATACTACACTAAAAATCACCATTCATTAAATGCCTTAATTCTCCAAAAATATTCATGAAATATTTTCTACCCACCTAAATCATGCAAGCATACTCCAAAAATATTAAATCAAATATTAGACAAACGTAGTAATTTTTTCGGACCAAAATAATACCCAAGTCCCAGATCGATGGTACTATTCACATATCGATAAATCACTATTACCGATACTAAAAAAGATACTAAATAAACAGACTATTACAAAGTGCACCTTGGCTACGGGGTAGGCTGCTGCGGGACCTAATCAGGGTGATTTGGTTCAGTAGTTGGTTGCTGCTTTGATGTAGGTTGCAGGAGCAGTTCCCCAGGCTCTAGCCGCACCAGCCCTTGTTCCATTCCGTCCCCCTATCGAGAGACTAAGGAAGTATGGTGCTGAGAATTTTATAGGTCGGAAGGATCATGATCCTTCCGCAGTAGAGTTCTGGCTTTGAGCTACAAAGAGGGTCTTAGAGCAGATGTAGTGTGCTCCTCGAGATGGATTGATTTGTGCTACTTCCTTGCTGAAGGAAGAGGCTTACCTATGGTGAGAGTCAGTGGTTAAGACAGTGAGAGCTGAGGATGTTACCTGGGATTTCTTTCTCTTTGAGTTTTAACAGAAGTATGTAGGGGAGCCTTACACAAATCAGAGGATAGTAGAGTTCCTCGAGCTCAAGCAGGGTCGGATGACTATTTCCAAGTATGAGCAAGAGTTTCTACGGTTGAGTAGGTATGCTTCTAAGTTGATCCCTTCTAAGGCAGATATGTGTAAGCAGTTCAGGAAGGGGTTACTTGATGAGAATAGGATGCACTTAACATCCCAGCCCCACACCACGTTAGCTTCTTTGGTGAAGGCTGCTATAGAGCTTAAGATTATACAGAATGAGAGACAGGCCAGAGGTCAAAGGACCCAGCAGGGTAGTCAGTATAAGAGATTTTAGAGTGCTACGTTTGGACAGACTTCAGGGATCCAGTCTAGTAGCAAGAGGTTTAGAGGTGGACCACAAGTGAGAGTTAGACCAAGTTAGAGAGTTGGTCGGGGTACATTTATAAGATCAACTCCTAAGGCTACATCTGTTGCTAGTGGCGGAGGTGCTGCATGGTCAAGTTTACCGACTTGCACTCAGTGTGGCAGGAGATATGTTAGGGTGTGTTGGGGAGCTACGAGAGCTTGCTTTAGATATGGATCCATTGAGCACATGATTAGGGATTGCCCATTGGTAGTGGCTAGTTAGGTTCACCAGGTTGGAGGCCAGCTCCTATGTTCAGAGAGGCAGAGGTAGAGGTCATGGTGAGGCATATGGTACTAGGAGTCAGAGGCTAATTTTTGAGACTATGGATAGATCAGAGGCTGGAGCACCAGCGAGGGCTTATGCCATCAGGACCAGGGAGCAGCAAGATGCTCTGGACGTCATTGCAGGTACTTTCTCCATCTTTGACACTTTTATACTTGCTTTGATTGATCTAGGCTCCACGCATTCATATATATGTATACATGTGGGTAGACTGGGTAGTATGCATGCTGACACACTAGAGCACAGTGTTGAGGTCACTAGTCCCTTGGGTCAGAGTGTAGTAGTTGATCGGGTGTATAGAGATTGCCCTTTAGTCATTCATGGACATCTATTTCCAGGTGATTTGATAGAGTTGCCTTTTTGGGAATATGATGTGATATTGGGCATGGATTGGCTGTTTAGACAGGGGGTGATTGTTGATTGCAAACATAAGAGGATTACACTTCAGACTCCGTTTGGAGAGGAGATTATAGTTGTGGGGGAGAGGATGGATTACCTCTCTAATGTTATTTCAGCCGGTACTACTAGGAGGATAATACGACATAGATGTGAGGCGTTCTTAGCCTGTGTACTTGAGCCTGAGCATAGATCTCCCAGTGTCCATGAGATTTCGATAGTATGTGACTTCCCAGATGTATTTCCCGAGGATTTGCCTAGTTTACCTCCTGCGAGAGAGGTTGAGTTTAGTATCGAGGTTATGCCAGGTATTGCACCGATATCTATTGCTCCATATTGGATGGCTCCTACTGAGTTGAGGGAGTTGAAGATTCAGATATAGGAGTTGCTTGATAAGGGTTTCATTCGACCTAGTGTTTCTCCTTGGGGCGCTCCAATATTGTTTGTGAAGAAGAAGGATGGTACTTTAAGATTGTGCATTGATTATAAGTAGCTTAATAAGGTGACGGTGAACAATCGTTATCCATTGCCTCGGATAGATGATTTGTTTAATCAGTTAAGAGGGCCACTGTGTTTCGAAGATTGATTTGAGATCAAGGTATCATCAGTTGGGAGTTAGAGAGTCAGATGTACCTAAGACTGCTTTCACGACTTGTTATGGCCACTATGAGTTTTTAGTGATGCCATTTGGGTTGATTAATGATCCAGCAGTGTTTATGGATTTGATGAACCGGATCTTTCATCCTTATTTGGATCAATTCATAGTGGTTTTTATAGATGACATTTTGGTGTACTCTCCGACTAAAGAGGATCATGATCATCACCTACGGACGGTTCTGCAGACTTTGAGAGACCAATGGTTGTATGCTAAGCTCAGTAAGTGTGAGTTTTGGTTGACGGAGATTGCCTTCTTAAGGCATATTATTTCTGCAGAGGGTATTCGAGTGTATCCGAAGAAGATTGAAGCAATGCTTGATTGGAAGCCACCTAAGAATGTCATAGAGATTCGCAGTTTCTTAGGTTTGGCTGGATATTATAGGAGGTTTTTCAATGGGTTTTCCCTTGTTGCAACCCCTTTGAATAGGCTCCTTCATATGGATGTTCGATTTGAGTGGACAGATAGATACCAGAGCAGTTTTAAGAGGCTTAAAGTGATGCTTACTGAAGCTCCAATTTTCACACAGCCTGCTCCTGATAGGCCATATGATGTTTATAGTGATGCTTTGCATAATGGTGTAGGTTTTGTACTTATGCAGGAGGGCAAGGTAGTTGCTTATGCTTCTCGACAGCTTCAGCCATATGAGAAGAACTACCCTACCCATGATTTGGAGTTAGCAGCCATTGTGTTTGCTTTGAAGTTTTGGAGGCATTACCTATATGGTGAGAGATGCCACTTGTATACGGATCATAAGAGCCTTAAGTATCTGCTTACGTAGAGAGAGCTTAACCTGAGGCAACTTAGATGATTAGAGCTACTTAAGGACTATGATTTCACCATTGATTACCACCCGAGTAGAGCTAATGTAGTGGTAGATGCACTTAGTAGAAAGGCATTAGTTGCTCTTCGTGCTATGAACGCATGCTTATTTGTGGCTTGCTCTTGTAGCAGAGTTTATGGTGAGACCTAGCATATTGCAGTAGATTAAAGATGCACAGCAGGGTGATGAAACCATTACCTTGTGGAAAGGTTTAGTCAGAGAGGGTAAGAAGAAACGATTTGGGATTAGAGATGACTGTTTAAATTTTGGGGATCGAATTTGTGTGCCTGAGATCTTAGACTTGAGGAGGAGTATCTTAGAGGAGGCCCACAGTAGCCGTATTCTATGCATCCATGCAGTAATAAGATGTATCAGGATTTGAGGATGCAGTATTGGTGGCCGACTATGAAGAGGGACATTGTGGATTTTATGTCGAGATGCTTGACCTGTCAGTAGGTTAAAGCAGAGCATCAGGTCCCATCGGGTTTGCTACACCCTATCTCTATTCTGGAGTGGAAATGGGATAGCATTATCATGGATTTTGTGATTGGTTTGCCTACTACACCTAAGAAGAAAGATGCTATTTGGGTCATAGTCAACAGATTGACTAAGTTTAGCGCATTTTCTTCCAGTTAGGACCAACTATACGATGGAACAGTATGCAAAGCTCTACATTGATGAGATTATGAGACTGCATGGAGTTCCTTCTTCTATTATCCCTAATAGAGACCTTAGATTTACTTTAAGGTTCTAAAAGAGGTTACATAAGGCTTTGGGTACTAGACTGCATTTCAGCACAGCCTTCCATCCACAGATAGATGGTCAGTCAGAGCAGATGATTCAGATGCTTGAGTTTATGTTGAGGGCTTGTGTGATAGAGTTTGAGGGCAGTTGGGAGAAGTATATTCGGCTTGCTGAGTTTGCCTACAACAATAGTTATCAATCGAGTATTTAGATGGCTCCATTTGAGGCTTTGTATGGTAGGAGGTATAGGACACCTCTGTGTTGGACAGAGCTTAGTGAGGGTAAGATAGTGGGTCCTAATTTGATCCGAGAAGCAGAGGATAAGGTTAGGATCATAAGGGAAAGGTTGAAAGCGGCTTCAGATCGTCAGAAGTCGTATGCCGATCTTAAGAGGAAGGACATCGAGTATTCAGTGGGTGACAAAGTGTTCTTGAAGGTATCTCCATGGAAGAAAGTTCTGAGATTCAGCAAGAAGAGTAAGCTTAGTCCTATGTTTATAGGTCCATACGAGATCTTAGAGCGTGTGGGACCTTTAGCCTATAGACTAGCTTTACTACCAGACCCGGATAGTATTCATAATATTTTTCATGTATCTATGCTACAGAGATATAGATCGGATCCTGCACATGTTATTTCAGCTGAGTATATCACCATCGAGTCGGACTTGACATATGAAGAAGAACCCATAAGGATAATTGCTAGAGAGGTTATGGAATTAAGGAATAAGAGAATATCTCTAGTAAAGGTCTTATGGAGGAATCATAAGACAGTGGAAGCTACATGGGAGAGAGAAGATGAGATGCGATAGCAGCATCCTCAATTATTTACATCAGGTGAAATTCAAGGATGAATTCCTTTTAAGGGGGGAGAACTATAACGGTCTGTTTATTTAGTGTCTTTTTCAATGTCGGTAATAGTGATTTATCAGCCTGTGAATAGTACCATTGGTCCGAAACTTGATATTATTTCATTCCGAAAAAATTACTACGTGTGTCAAATATTTGATTTAATATTTTTGGAGTATGCTTCCATGATGTAGGTGGGTATAAAATATTTCATGAATATTTTTGGATAATTAAGGCATTTAATGAATGGTGATTTTTAGTGTAGTATGTTAAGGAATAATTGAGGAATTATTTTCATGGAATTAATTTAATTAATTGGTGGAGTTAAATAATAATTAAAGGATAATTATTTGAGGAATATTTAGAGCCATTGGATGAGAATATTAGGGACTTGATCATAGCCCTTCATTAAGCATAAAATTAAGAAGTCAAATTTGACTTTTCCACCTAAACTCTACCATTCACCAAGCAACACCTCCTCCTTCATCATCTTCTTCTTCTTCCTCTTCTTCTTCTCCATGCCACTCTCTCTTTTTTCTTTCTCTTCCATTTTCTTCAATTTCTACCTCTAAACTACACCTAAATCCCTTAATTAAGCCTTGGATTAATAATCAAACATTAAGAATCAAGTAAAAGAAGTAGAAATTGGAGTTTAAAGCAAAGGAAATTGGTGTTGCCATTCAAGTAAGTAAGTTGTGGTTTTTAATTTTTGTGAATTTATAAGTAGAATTCAAGGATTAGGCATGTAATTGATGCATTAAATCATGCTCCATTCATTTTTTTTGTTAATCTTGATTTTAATGTGCATTTTTCCTACTTCGAAGAAGTGGGAGAACCCTCCACCAAAGGGAAGGAGAAAGCCAAAGAGTGAGGCTTTCCAAGCTTCTTCAAGCTTGATTAAGAGGTTAGTGCACTCATATTTTCATTTTCCTTTCAATTTCTTTAAGTTTGCAATTTTTAGGTTTTGATTGATTTTGGGAAATTATGTGAAATGTGTTGGAAAATGGATAATTGAATGTTTTAATTTGATTTCCCATGATTCTTAAGCATGAAAGAATGCTTGAAATGGAAGGGAAACATTCCCTTCTCCTTTAACCATGAGTGGCCGAACCTCTTACGAGGAGGGGCCTTAGTTTTTGCTTCAAGCTTTTATGTTCTTTTGTTTTAAATGTGTTCTTGGTTGGATTTCCTTGAGATTTATATAATTAATGATGAAAGAAACATTCTCCATTTGATTTGGAAAGAATTGACCGAACCTATGTAGGTGAAGGACACTTTGATTCCTTTGATTTCTAAGTTTGATATTAACTTAAAAGTGGTTGTTAATAAACAATTTGATGATGGTTTAAAGCTTTACTTTGAATTCCAATGTTTTAGCATTTTTCAAGGGCTTAAAGAAGGTTTGAATGTGTAAAAGTGGGTTTTGAAGTCAATTATTTCAAGTAATAATTTTCATGGCTTAAAGTAGTGAATTTGATTTAGAAATTGGGGCTTTTGATGGAGGAAGCCTGAAGATTTTTTAAGAAAAGGAGTTTATTTCTTGTTATTCTTCTTATCTCTATACAATTTCTATTATATATATACACAAAGATTAGTTCTAATATGGTAGTAATCTAAATAGGAAACAAACATAAACTAGGAAAGATAATATTCTACAAATCTCTACACTCCCCCTCAAGTTGGTGCAAAGATATTACACATGCCCAACTTGCAACCAAAGGATGAAACAACTTGCTACTCAAGCCCTTCGTGAAAACAATAGCTAATTGTTATTTTAAAGCCACATAGAAAATTTTAATGGAACCTTCAACTATCTTTTCCTTCATAAAATGACAATCAATCTCTATGTGCTTAGTTCGATCATTCTGGACAGGATTATTCACTATACTGATGGCTGCTTTACTATCGCAAAATAAAGATGTATCTGCTGTTTCTAACAACTTTAACTCTTTCATCACTCTACGCAACCATAGAATTTCACAAATTCCTTGTGCCATGGCCCTATACTCGACTTCTGCACTAGACCTAGCAACCACAGTTTGTTTCTTGCTTCTCCAAGTGACCAAGTTTCCACCAAGAAAAACACGATAACCGAAGGTCGATCTCCTATCATCAATGGAACCAGCCCAATCTGCATCCGTATAGCCTTCTATTTTCAAATGACCATGTTTGGAAAATAACAGCCCTCTACCTAGAGCTGATTTCGAATATCTCAAAATTCGATACATAGCTTCTAAGTGATATTCCCAGGGGTCATGCATATACTGACTCACTAGACTAACAGCATAAGCAATATCTGGTCTAGTATGGGAAAGATAAATCAGTCTTCCAACCAATCTTTGATATCTGCCTACATTGACTGGACTTCCCACTCTAGCTTGAAGCTTGTAATTAGCTTCAATGGGTGATTCTACAGGCTTACATCCCAACATACCAATTTCTTTAAGGAGATCAAGAATATACTTTCTTTGAGAGATAAAAATTCCCTTTTCAGATCTAGCAACTTTAATTCCGTGAAAGTATCTCAACTTTCCCAAATCCTTAATCTCAAACTTCTTGCCTAACAAATTTCTCAAATGAGTCATTTCTTTTTTATTATTCCCTATCTCCACTATATCATCAACATAAATAATAAGTAACGTGATCTTGCCTACATGATGTTTAATGAACAAGGTATGATCAGCATCACTCTGAATGTACCCAAAAGAAAGCATGACTTTACTAAACCTTTCAAACCATGCTCTTGGTGATTGTTTCAGCCCATATAATGACTTCTTCAACTTGCACACTTTTCCTTTAGTGTTGTCATCAACAAAGCATGGAGGGATCTCCATAGACACCTCTTCTTTCAAATCTCCATGTAAAAAGGCATTTTTAACATCAAATTGATGTAGCTTCCAGTCGAGGTTGGATGCACAAGATAATAAGATTCTGATAATGTTCATCTTGGCTACAGGGATAAATGTTTCCTGATAATCAACTCCATAGGTCTAACTGAATCCTCTAGCAACCAATCTAGCCTTGTACCTCTCAATTGAACCATCTACCCTATATTTAACCCTGAACACCCATATATATCCAATTGGTTTCTTCCCTGGTGGTGAAATTATAAGATCCAATGTCTCATTTTTTACCAAAGCTCTCATCTCCTCAACCATTGCAGCCTTCCATTTTGAGTCCTGTAATGCCTCTTGCCAATCCTGCGGTATAGAAATAGAAGAAACAGACAAAATAAAGGCTCTATAGGAAGGAGACATAGCATTATAAGAGAAAAATAGGAGATGGGATGTTTGGTGCATGTTCTAACTCCTTTTCTAAGAGTGGTAGGAATATCAAGGTCATTATTAGAAGGACTAGAATCAAGATTAGAATCAGAATCAACAAGGATTAAAGAAGACTTACCAGGTTCTTGTGCTTCTGTATTTTCAGAGATTGAAATTGGAGAGGACAGTTGATCAGAGGTCTCATGCTCGACGGTTGCATCTGTATTAGTCCGCCAAGTGTAGGTTTTCAAATTAGGTCTATCCAATCTTCCTAGAGTTTTGGGTGGTTGGTCTCTCTTTTTGTCTACTTCTATTGGAATCTCCCCCTGGAAAGGAATGTCATGTATCACCTTTTCCTTACGATATTTCTCCCCCTGAAGAGGTGACAGGACAGAAAAATAAGGCTCAAACTCTCTAAAGGTAACATCCATACTTACAAAATATTTCCTAAGGGGAGGATAATAACACTTGTATCCTTTTTGGGTAGTAGAGTAACCGACAAACACGCACTTCAAGGCTCTAGGATCTAATTTGCTTCGACCATTCTGATGAACAAAACAAAGACAACCAAAGACTTTAGGAGGCACAATATAAGAATTTTTTCCTTGAAGAACCTCTAATGGAGTTTTAAAATTCAAAGTACGAAGAGGTATACGATTGATAAGGTAAGCAGCAGTTAAAATAGCATCCCCCCAATATGGTTTGGAAAGAATCATAGTGAACATAAGTGACCTAGCTACTTCCAATAAATGCCTATTTTCCCTTTCAACTACTCCATTTTGAGCACTAGTATTGACACAACTAGTTTGATGTATGATACCATTAGAATACAAATAGGTACGAAAAACTGTATTCATGTATTCAGTACCATTATCAATTCTTAGAATTTTAACATGCGCGTCAAACTGGGTGTAAGTCATTTTATGAAAGTTTTGAAAACACGAAAAAACTTCACCTTTTATTTTCATCAAAATAAACCCAAGTCAATCTAGTGCAACAATCAATAAAGGTCACAAACCATCTATAACCAGAAAGAGAAACAGTTTTAGTAGGACCCTATACATCAGAGTGAATAGTAGCAAAAGGAACCAAACTTTTATTATTAAGTGGAAGATAAAAATGCCTAGTGTGTTTGGCAAGTTCACAAGCATCACATACTAAAGAATCCAAATCACACTTAGCAACTAAAGTGGGAAATAAACGTCCTAAAACAGAAAAAAGAGGGCTGGCCTAATCTCCTATGCCATTGAATAACTTCATGAAGAGGATTTCTAAAAGTTCCTAACAAAGCTTGACTTACCCGGATTTGAAAATCGACAAACGTCATCCAATAGATACAGTCCATTGCGCAAGCTACTACTGCCAATCATTCTCTCCGTGTTCAGTTCCTGAAAAACACAATGAGTAGGGTAAAAGGTTACTTTGTAATTAAGTGCTTTCATGATTAAGCTAATAGATAACAAATTAATGGGAAATCGAGGAACATGGAGAACAGGAGAGAGTTTAATATTGAAAGTATAGTCAATAGAACCTATGCCAAAAATCTGTACAAAAGAGTCATCTGCAATATGAATTTTTTTCGTTGCCTTGATACTTAGAATATGTGAGGAAATGGTTTATAGAGCCTGTTGTATGTTGATTTGCTCCTGAATCTATCACCCAAGAGGGTTTTGCAATTTTCATAAGAGAGGTAAGAAAAGAATTACCTGAATTAAAGAAATTAGAAGTTGCAGCATATGAGAAAGATTCAAGCTGTGACAACAACTGTTTCAAGGATTAAATTTTCCTATCAGGAAAGCTACAAGCAATAGATGGTTCCTCAGACAAAGCTCCACTATCAGATACATGTGCTTGTGGTCTAGACGAATTGACTCACTTCCCTCCATGCCCCTTAGTTGGGTGTCCATTTAATTTCCAACAAAATTCCTTAGTGTGTCGATTCTTCCCACAATAGTCACAAAACAAATGATCTCTATTCGAAGAACCTCCCTTCACAGCCTGTATTTATTCTTTTGCTGAATTTATAATCAACCCTACTTTATCCAATGTAGATCTATAAACCATGGCACTCCTCCTAGTTTTCTCTTGTTGTACAAATGAGTATGCCTATCGCAAGGATGGAAAAGGATCCTGTCCAAGAACCTGGACTCGAATCTGATCATACTCATTATTTAGGCCAGCCAAAAAATTATACACTCCTTCTACCTCAATCAACTTCTGAACTTGAGTCGCATCATCAACACATTTTGCTTGAAATTCTTAATAATAGTCCAATTCCAGACATAACCTACTAAGTTCAACAAAATTCTGGGCGATAATCAAATCTCCCTGCTTGGTTTCATGGACTTTCTGTCGCAGTTCATACCTTTGAGCATAGTTTCCAGCTTGCGAATAAGTCAGTGAAGTAGCATCCCATATTTTTTAGCTGTATCAAGCAGTAAATATCCCCATGAAATGGAAGGTTACATAGAATTTATTAGCCAAGACATAATAATGGAGTTTTCTTATTTCCACTTATTATAACCTGGATCTATAAAAACTGGTTTTGGCGATCCACCATCAAGATATCCCTGCAAACCTTTAGCCTCAATAAATAGCAAATAAGAATGAGACCATGCCAAGTAATTCGTGGCATCTAACTTTACTAGGCTAATCTGAAGTGAAGGATTCTCCAAGTGAAAAATCACATCAACCTTTCTTTTGTCACCCATTACTGTCAATCTAAACAATTCAACAGCCGATTCAAAGGGATTTGCAAAATCAGAAAAATCGTAGACATGATAGTAATGGGATGTACAAAGGAACTACCGTAAAAAATCAAAAACTGGACTAGGTGTCTAGTGGGTCAGGGTCGTAGGACCAAAGCGAAGCCACCGAAGCAAGATTCATCAGCAGAGGTCACCGAAAAACTGTCATATGCACTGGCACATGAGGAAAGGCCAGAACCTTCTGGCAGCGTGTGTGCACACGTGCGTGACCAGACGGCGACGGGGTCGAGCGAGAACGGCCGATCGACGGCTGCTCCTACTTCTGAAGTGGGCGGTGACGTTCAACTACCTCCCCTGGCGGCGCTGCTTGCAACTCAGTCGTGCTGCCGAAAAACCCTATGCTGAAAAAAATGGGTGGACTCTGATGCCATGAAGATTTTTTAAGAAAAGGAGTTTATTTCTTGTTAGTGTTCTTATCTCTATACAATTTCTATTCTATATATACACAAAGAATAGTTCGAATAGGTAGTAATCTAAATAGGAAACAAACCTAAACTAGGAAAGATAATATTCTACAAATCTGTATAAAGCCATTCCTCCTTTATTTTCAATAAGAGGTCGAACCTCCTTTAATGAGTAGGGCATGTTTTTGCCTTTTAAATGTTAAGTTTTAAGTGTTTTGAGCTAAGCATGATTCTAGTTTTGAACATAGAAGAACTTAATGAGTATTTACAAGTTATAAGTTAAGTGATTTTGAAATGATAAGTATTAAGTTATAAAAGGTTTTGAGTAAGGCATTGTGCATAAGAAATAAGACTAATTGTGAAAGAATGGTTTTGATTTG
>CANUEP010178561.1:0-30491 GCA_947857235.1 Jatropha podagrica | reverse complement strand
TAACCATTGGGTAATTAATCTAGTAATTAGGTTAATTAAAATTGGAGTCACTTAGGGTTTTCCTAGTTTACCCTTAAATAATTAAACCAGGTGGCGACTCTCACATTAAGTGCATTTCTATCCTTTTACATACGCATTATGATATGCATCCGGGGGGTAGGGGTTCACATAAACCTAGTTATTCGAGGCTAGTACATTTTATCCATTGTGGCACACTTAAGGAGTCAAACACGAGATTTTTTCCTTATATTTTCCCGAAAAACAAAAACAAATTAAGTTGGCGACTCTAACACACCACACACAGACAAAAGCGCTCCAAAGAGCCAACCCAACACCACTTAAGCATTAAACATAGCCATAAAATTGATAATCAGATCAATTGATCAGATAACCAGTCACAACAAGACTAAACTAAATCAAATAAAGGCGAGAGGGACCGCAGTGTGGTTCCATCCAATCTCAGCTTTCCAATTTTCCATAATGAACCAACCAATGGGCTCGTCTGGTCAAACTTCGTCCTTCAAATCTTTCTCGCGACGCTCGGGAGGGGGCTCACACGATGGCCTGAATCAAAAGATGATAGAGTTGTTCTTTGGCCAGAGTAAGATCTATAACAATTTTGATGAAGCAATAGATGACACAAGCAACTACTACCAAGAGGAATTTCTCAACATTCTAGTGCCAAACGGATTACCTCAGCGCAGGCTAGAATTGAAAGTCAACTGTCCGGTAATACTTTTGAGAAATTTAGATGCCTCAAGTGGCCTGTGTAATGGAACTAGAATGATGTGCAAAAATTTTGGAGTCAATGTAATCCATGCTGAAATAACAATTGGGCAGCACTCAGGGAAGCAAGTATTCTTACCTAGAATATCTCCCTCTGCTGCAGAAAATAAAGGATACCCATTCCATTTTAAGAGAAAGCAATTTCCGGTCTATCTTTGCTCCGCAATAATAATAAATGAAGCTAAGGGACAAACAATATCAAACGTGAATGTCTATTTACCACATGATATTTTCTCACATAGACAGCTCTATGTGGCGCTGTTAAGAGGAATATCGATGTCTACAATAAAAGTCCTTATAAAGTCAGATAAGAAAAAAAGGAAGGACGCAACATACACAAAGAACATCGTCTACAAAGAGATCTTGCTGTCAAATAGGTAACAAAATACGTTTAAAATTTTCATCAATAAGCTTAAAAAGATAACAATGTTTAAACTAATAATGATATTGATTTTAACTTTACAGTAAAATAATTTATTGAAAAGGCTGAATCACATATTAATACAGCAGTTCTTCAAAACGGAGAAGGAGATTGATCGGGATAAATGGAACAATTGTAACTAATATTTGTAATGAATAATTTATATCATTATTTTTAACATAAACAAATGTGTAAAGTTATAATAAATATTTAAATAGAAAATATGAGGTCTATCTATTTTTTTCAATATTTTATCATACATATAATAAACCTGAAATAAATAAAAAAAGAAAAATTATATAACGAGTATAGAAACAGATACCATGTGCAACGCACATTCTAAAAAATTAGTATATATATAAATTTTACAATTATTTAAGGGCTTAATATAATTTGTTTGGACCATACTTGAAATAAATATATAACAAAATTAATTTAAAATTTTGAACATTTACTTAAAATCATATGTATTTAATTTGTATCAATTTATTTTCTATGGTAAATCCTTTTCTTTTTCTTGTTAACTGGAGATGGATGAGAGAATCTATCTAGTTAACTAAACTGAGGCACTAAGTTCAAAGTATTGACGAAGATCCAATAAATTGTGACTCTTGAAGGCTGTATATTTAAAGTCTAATTTCAAATCAACACAAACTGCCAAATCGAAAAAAAATCAAACCAAACCACCATTGAATATTTGATTTGATTTCAATTTCTGATGGTTTGAGGTTTTAATTTCTAAACCGACATTTCAAATTTAATTTTGTTATTACTTCAAATTGATCCACGGATAGTTTTAGTACAGATAAAACATTTTTTCTGATTTGTTTTTTTTTTTTTTTTTCCATTATTGACCATATCAATAAGTTTGAATAATATTATGGGATATATAATAGAATGTGCTCTTATTTTGATAATTTTTATAAAATTATTGAAAATTCTTGTTTTAATTTAAACTCTTGAAAAAAAAAAGGTTTTCAAACATGAAAAATAAGGAAATAAAAAGTACAATTAAATTATATTTTAATTGAAATGTGATTAAGCACTCATATAGTTACTCCTTTGAAAAAACAGTTGTCCTACGGAAAGTGAATGTTGGGCTAGTTTGAGGGCTAAGCTTCAATATCATTTAATTGACATAATGGATTTTGTCTCCTAATTGTGGAATCTCCGGACACAATTATTTGCTATTAAGTGTTTGGTGTGGCCCACAATTTACTTTAATTGTCACAAATCCTTTTGCTACTGTCTTTTTCTGCAAAATCACTGTCATTTTCATTAACAAAACGCATTAAAAATTATTAAGAATTTATTTTATTTGCTATAAAATAGAAAATTTAGTAATTATAATCGCTTATAAAACGAAATAAACTCATTGTAATTCAATCCCTCAACACATGATAAGAGCATCGTAAGGATAAAAAGATGTCGAAACCAAACTAAATTGTTAAGCATTAGTCGGATGTAAAAGGAAAACATATAATACAGTTATTTTTCTTTTTTTTTTTCTTTTTGGGATAACACAATATCAGACAAAAGATGTTAACTGTAAAGTAAGTAACCAATACGAGAAACTCTTAAGACAAGGGATTGCCATCAATAATGATTACATGCAACCACAAACATTTGACAAATTAAACATGTATGAAAAATCAAATCATGACAAGAATCAAACCACCAATAATCTTTGGCTTCTTTTTCACTTTCCAAGCCATACCCATTAGTGTATGTATACAGAGAAAAATAACCTCTCAACAGACTTCCATTTACATAAATACAATTGTGCATGCTCAGACCACAAGGAATTTGCAATAAAACTCTTCCAAAGGGTAAAAGCCTAGTAACTCAAAACTAATCCAACTGATGTTAGAATTAACTTCTAAGAGTACATGTACAAAATTTTGTTAGCAAGACAAAAAGGGATTTATCAGCTGATGGTTAGTCAGCTGCCTGCCAGCACCAATGAACCAAAACCACAAGCTTTCCAATGGAAATGTAGAGTTCACCAAACATAAATGGGGATTACTAGCAAATTTTTTAAGTGGGAAAGGATAATTAAACAAGTCATTTAGCAGAAATGGATTCCAAATACAACCCACCTGCAAAGCTCAGATGAAGCTGACCCTACCATGTCGTCCAAAATGGCAGACAAACAATTCAATCATTCAGATTAGCCAATATGTTATAATGGCAAAGTTCCCCACCATATTTTTTTCCCAAACTAACTCGAGCCACCCTCTCCGGATCTCTTTCTTTCATTTTAGCAAAGCCAAAGAAAGAAGTTCTGTAAGGTCCCACGACCACCTCCATTATAAAGAGTTAGTATCTCAAATTGGTCTCTCCTAACACATGACTTGCATTTCTTTTTCTGGACTGGCAGACAAGAATTTCTCTAAGTAACAAATCAACAAATTTTAAGATTAAGCAGGGTATCCAGTATAAGCATTAAACCTCAGCCACTTGCTCATCCCAAGCTGGATTACATTGCAACCATACACCTGCTGCAACTAGTCATGAAATACTTCTTTTTTCCATATACCTCTGATATCTGAGAATGGCCCAGCCATACTCTCAATCATCCATACACACTGCATACATCATTTAAATCTGGAGTCGCTCAACAGTTCATGCCACCATTTGATCACTACTCAATATCCTGTGCATTACCAGATTGGCAGCACACCCGATGGAAGAGGTATTATACATCCCAACCAAAAGGGATGAATTTTTTATTCTCTGAAGCACTGCCTAACCACCATGGTCTCAGACAGCTACTGGTAACCCATAATTGTGGAATGATCTAATTCGCCCATCCCATCCTGCAGTCACAATGACTAGATCCCATGCATGAGAAGCAGCTGTGCTCTGACATGAAGCTTTCAGAAACTTGTACTGGGATTTATGCATTGCTGGTGACATGGACAGCGGGCTTGCAGGGGGAAGCTTTTCTTCTGGCCAAGTTGCTGAACACTTGGGAAAAGATTCAAGGAAATATTCTTGGCTTAGAGAAAAGCCGGCTGGTGAAGGAAATGGCATAACTTCTGATGCATTATCATTTGAGACATGAAATCCTCCATTTCCTGAGCTCCCATGTTTCCAGCCATACCAAGGAATGGCAATCGATGCATTCGTTGAAAAACGCTCACAAGACCTTATTGTTTTTGCTTGCATACGAACACTCCTCCCCTGATCTATGAAATTCCACAAATATACATTTGAATCCTCACAAGCTGATACAATATGCTTTCCATCGGAAGTAAAGGATGCAGATATTTGGCTTGCTGTACTTTTTAGACCTGAATTGGAGAAAATTTTAAAAACTTAAACTCAACAGGATTTGAAGAAAAATGGATCAAAAGTATTAAGCAAAATGAACCGATGTGCACTGCATAAGGCGTGGAAACACAAATTCAAATATTCATAAATTATCATTGGCAATTGATCATCCTAGAGGGATCTGAGTTGTCTGAAACAATAGCACTAGAAATTATGAAATTTAAGAATAAAAAATAGGCACATACCCCTATATTTGTAAATTACATCAAGTCCTTCAAGAATTCTAACTTGTGAATCGGCACAAGTCACCATGACCTTAGTTCGGTCTTGCGGGCAGAACTGGGGTTAAAGACACTTGATGAGATAAAATTTGTAATGAAATATACGAGTTAAAGCAGCAAATGTAACACTGAGAATGGGGAGAGGAAATAATTACCTCGAAGCCAGTTATTCTTTTGCAAGGTGACTTCTTTTTACTGTTGAAACATATTTGAGCTTCCAATTGCAGGTGACTGCCTGAACCAAGAAAAGTGAAAGCTTGCTGCTTAATGTGTACATTCTTCTCCAAATTCGTTTTATCTAACTAGAAGGCAAATCAACAAACATAACTAGATATGAACCTTATGCAATCTATATGATTTGCAATGAAGGTATAAACAGTCTGATAAAATATATATGTAATCTATTTATTTACCACCAAATCTTATCCATTGGTAATTCTTTTAAGAAACAAACATGCTATTCTTTACTTGCATAAAAATAAATCTCCTTAAGACCAGTAAACTGTGCCGTAAAATCCATAAAAACCACAATAGCAAGAAGCTTCACAAAAATAATGATACCTACTTGGACTAAGCTACAACCATCATCCATTAAAAATCAAATAAAACATTACACCTAAAACTACGAAAATCATATAAAATTAATACTTACGAGATTGCCCAAGCAAGATTTATTTTGATACGGATATAATATACCAATCAAAAGAGTGAAAGACTAGCTTTAAAAATAACATTAAAACAAATGTAAAATTAGAAAAGAAAAAAAAAAACAAGAGAATACTTCAACCTACTAATGTTCTAAAGACTGGAAGGTGTTAATTATCTAAATAAGCATACCTGACATATTATAAAAGCGACAACTGCCTCCTATGGAGCCAACAATCCCTCCCTGCTTGAACCAATAATTTTCTATCAGTCTACTTGACTAGAAAACACCACCCCCTCTAGGATAAAGAAAAAGAAATCAACAAACCTGCCCATCTGGATGATAACATACTGCAGTAACTATTTCTTTTATATCAGTCCAATCCACAACTTGGCAACTAGGAATTGCCCAGATGCGAACTTTTCCATCTATGGAACCACTGATGAAATAATTGTTGTCCACAGGATTAAACTGAACACAGGTTACTGCATCACATAAGAGAATAAATAAGGCCAAAAAAGCACAAATATACCAACAATCTTGGCTAATAAATTAACAGATTATATATTGAGAAGAAATGCAAAAGCTAGAAATGCACCATAATTACTGTGTGAAAAGACTCTTAGACAATGGTCATTTCCTACTTGCCATAGACGAACTGTTTTATCCTCTGAAGCTGACAGTAGATGCTGCATCAAGAAGAATTAGAAATTCAATTTTTATTGAGATGACATCTATTCTTAAGTTGTTCAGAGAAAACATCCCTTTACAAAGCAACTTACATGGTCCTTTGACCAGGAGATATCCAATACCACTCCATTGTGTCCATGGAACTCATGCAGTGGTCTCTCTGATATCCGGAAAACTTTTGGAGGGAAAATGATACATGCAGAATCTGATGTTTTTCTCAGGCTCCTCAATTTAGCTGTTTTCTCTTTATCAACCAAGAGGGGTTTCAACTCAGACAGATGATTGACAGTGAAGTATATGCAGGATGGATCTATTTCTGGAATGTCAAGTTCATTTGATCTCTCATCTTCCAGGACCCGCCACAATCTTACAATCCTATCTTCTCCAGCACTTGCAAGATACTGCCCATCAGGACTGAATTTCATTGTCAGAATTGAACCATCATGAGCTTGGATATCTTGTCCCTTATAAAGTGCTGAAAGTTCCTTCGTCTGCTTCCCACATTGGCGAACCTTAACTCTCTGTACCTTGTACTGCATGAGCTCATCATCTTCATGTCTCAATTTTTCAGCTTCTAGTTGCTTATCCACAACACAAGCTATAGAGCGCAATCTTCTAAACCAACCCTTCTTTACAGTTTTTGAGGTAGCAGCCAAACCACTTTGTACCTCAATTTCCATCTGTAGGAGTTGTTGAAATGAGGAAGATGACCCACACGTGTTCTCAGATTCCTCAGTTGTTACAGATTGTTCGAAGCTCACTTCATCATTATACACCATTCCCTCACCAGAAGCCCCCTCCCTGCACAAGAAATTTGCCCTCAAATCTAACTCCTCAAGTAAACTAGAGCTATCATTAGACCAACAAGACATTGTTGATCGAGTTGAACAAAACTCATCATCAAACGCTGCCTTTCTCAATACAGCCCCACTATTCTCCCTAATTCTATCAATCTCTCCTTCCATACTACATACTGCAGCTGAACTCTGATTTGCACTTTGATCTAAACCTATTCCCATCCAATTTAAGAACCTACTTCGTCGCTCTTCAACACTTCTTGGGCTTCTAATCCATATTTCATAAAGAGGACTATTGGGAATTGAATTATCAGAACTACAATTGGAATTAGGTGTAGAGTTTGCATCAGAAATTGATGCAATGTCTTCATGAGCATCAAAAAACCTAGATTCCTCTCCACTCAGGCTACCCATCATTCTTTGAGCTCAACCCATGAAATCCCACCTCAAAGAGCCAGCTTCTTAAGCCCGAAGTAATGTGCTAAAATATAATTTCCTTCAACACGAGCAATCCCAAAGAACTAAAAATAAATTGGAAAAACAAACACAAAGCACAAAATCCAAGATCAGTATATAAAACAAATGCTAATGCTAAAAATCAAACAGCAATTATAACAATAACAATAAAACAAAAACCAAGAGATCCAACATGGATGCCAATCCAAACCCGTTGAACCTGGTCCTCCAGTTAAGAAAGTTCCACAATTTAACAATAAAAAAATCCACAGCCAAATTGGGAAAAAAAATTATACAATTCAAAGGGAAAAAAAAAAATGGAAACGAACCCAAAAAAGTTGCAGCAAATGAGGGGTTACAAAATGAACCCAGTACACAGAAACGAAAACCCATTAACAAGAAATTGAAGATCATTGATTTCTTTGAAGAAGTGAATCAGAATTATGAAATATAAATAAATATTGATAATTTCCTTTTAGAAATGTGAATAAAAAATAAAATTACTTAACAAGAAAATACATTTGCTTACATGGGTTTGTTTCTAAGAGATTTCCTCGAGACTGACGAGGGCACAGATCGAAGAAGCATCCATAAAAATTTGTGGTCGTTTGTACTCCCTCTAACACACGGAGAGACGAGAAAGCAAGGGAACACTAGAACAAACAACAGATATAATAATAATATAATAATAATAATAATAATATAAAAAACAGTGTTATTATAAATAAATAAAAATAAATAAATTAGAGAAGGGTAAAACAGGAAGAGGAATAATTTCCTTGATATTCGTGAACGGATGGCCCGAGAAACGAGATTTCGAGAGTTGGGTGAATGTGTTTTGTTCTCTCTCTCTGTAATGGAACTTTGCTTCGCTTCAAACCAAAAATGGAAATCAAGCTTTTTTTCGGTTCTTACAGTTTCCCTTTCTTTTCTTTGAGCTGACGATTCTTACAGTTAAACCAGACGGTAATAAAATTGGCTACTTTTTAACCATTAAGTTGCAATCCCTTTGGTGCATGATAATTTTGAGAAAAAATTATAATTTTGTCCTTATAGTTTGTTATAAATAATAATTTTATCCTTATATTTTATAAATACACTACAATATTTGCCCCGTTATATTAATTTATCATAGCTGTCAAAAATATAGAAAAAACAATATTGACCTTCAGCACATATAAATTTTTCACTCTTTCTCCCTCTCTGTTGAGTGACCCTGCCTTTTTCTTTCCTTCCTTATTCCAGCTACTAAACTAACGGAGGAAGGAGGCGGTCAATTTATCTCGTATTGCTAGTCAAGTTCCCAACCTCCTCTCATGCGGAAAGAGCATCCGTTGATGCGAATTAGAGATGTTTTCTTTGATAGTTTTCCTCACTCTCTCCCTCTCTGCCGAGTGACCTTGCCTCTCTTTTCTCCCCGATTTTGGCCACCAAATTGGGAAAAGAGGGAGATGATCGACTCATCTCATGCTACTAGTCAAATTTCTAGCCTCCTCTCACACGGAAAGAGCCTCTATTGACGCGAATCGGAGTTGTTTTTCTTAATAGCTCTTGTTCGTTGATTTCCAACTATTCACGTTATTCTCAATGGCTCGAGCATTAGTGGCAAGCAGTGGTCAATTCCCCACTCTTGTGCGATCATTTTCTCATCACCAGTTCTGGCTATGGAGCCTAGATGGCGAAACCACCAAAAACGGATGATAGTGTTGAAGCATATTATGGTTGCTTAAACATAAGGGTATTTTGGAGAGAATTTATATTCCCTCTTATCTTACTAACACTTTTTACATTGACTTCCACAAAATAATAAATAAATTTAGACTGAAAGATAAAATAACATATCAGAATTTAACATTAGAGATATCTTAGTGTATTTTTAAAAATATAAGGACAATATTATTATTTATGGACTATAAGGACAAAATCATAATTTTTTTAATTTTGGAGGAGTCAACTAATCGGTTTGTGGACTGCTTAATGTTGGATCCAATAAAAATTCTTAAATAGATCAAACTTAAATTTGATTTCAAATTACTTTGATAAAGAATCAAGTTTCAATTTGATGAAATTCAATTTGTTAATGCTCATAAATTTGCTCTTTTATTAAGGTTGTGAGTTGTGTGATTTGTCACAAATTCGTATAATCATTTATTAATCAAGTGTGATCTAGTTAGTTTTAAATTTAAATCTTTTTAACCATAAGAGTTTAATCAATATGATGAATCAATTGAGAAGATTGTTCTTGTTGTACATAGTATAAAAAACTTATATACTTATTTATAAATTTATTTACTGATATTAATAATCACATTTTATAATTTAAAATATATATATTAATTTTATTAATGATTATTTCATAAATTATTATGTCAATAACTAATTTTGAAATTGTGATATAATTCTCTTTTGTTACAAGCTCACAGAAACAAATATAAATCATATATCAATAATAAAATAAAATTATGACTAATTTTTATATATTAAAATACCAAACAAATATTTTACATTATTAATTTATATGATGGTTAATATCATGTTAGTTATCCTAGGTAACTAATTGGTAGAATATTAATTCCACTAATCAGGTAATACTAGTTATGTTGTAATAATTGTAAATTAAATGTCATAATAGTAAAATGAAATGACGTGATTAGATATTATATTTAAATGTAAATCAAATTGTAGTAAATAATATAAATAATTGAATTCAATCAAGTTGATTCAATTTGGTTTGAGCTTTTTATTTTTTATTTTGCTCCGTAAAAATAGAAAATATAACTTAAGATAGTTACAAAATTTGAAACCCATTGAGATTATTATAAGGAAAGATAATAATAAAAAATTATTATCCATTTAAATGCCATTAAAGCTCCGTTTGTTTCTATAAAATAATTTGTAAAAAAATATTTTCCATAATTTTTTATTATTTGGGGGCGCTTAGGAAATAAGTCAATGGAAAATACTTTTCTGATAAAAAAATTAAGTCATTTTTAAGAAAAATGACTTTCCATCTTTAAAAACGTAAAACATCCGAATTTTGATAAAATTGTTATAACATTATCGTTAACATATAATAATAAATTATTTTAATTAAATAAAGAGACCCCCTAAAATAACTCTGAACAGAAAGTAAATTTGGATTCGGAATTCTTATTTAATACGGACTATTTGGACTCCACTATATGTGCACTACATATACTCTAAATAGGGGGGTTAATCACAATCAATCTCTTCCAAAATTCTTAGAGTTTAACAATTAGTCCGGTGAGCGTAGAACACACCTTCAACCTGTCCTCAACCCTAGCCAATCTTCAGCTCTCCATCCTTTATGGCTGCTAACCCAGCTGAAAACCCTAACATGAAAAACCTAACCAACGAACACAATGAACCTGGCCATCCAATCACCTTGACTCTCCTACCTGTAACCGATCCCAAAGTAGCAGCCGCCTTGGCTCAAACTTACACCCAATTTACCACCATATTGAAAAATATCCTGGAAAGCTCAACACTTGGTAGCGATCCCATTATGCCCCTCAAACCCATAGATCCACTCAATAACAAAGGAAAGTTCATTTGCCTTCTCCCAGACACCCAACTCACTCTCTCCCTCTTTGATCGGTACTAGGAAGCGGAATCAAAACCTACCCATCCTCATGATCAGGAGGTTAGTCACACTTAGATCCTGGATGAGGCGAACTTTAGATATGTAGTTAAGGAGTTAGTACGAGAATGCAAGGAATCAAAAGAGAACGGAGATTATGGCCTTCGTCAAGACTCACCCTTATCTCCCACCATACTGGCCGCAGCTTTTCCTCCTAAGTTCAAACTTCCCACTTTTCAATCTTATGATGGCTATACCGATCCCAGAAGCCACCTGACCACTTTCTAAACCATCATGTGTTTGCAAACCAACTCAAAAGATTTGATGTGCAAGGTCTTTCGATCACTCTCAAGGGTGCTGCACAAGAGTGGTACTAGACACTTAAAACGGGGTCTATTCACTCTTTATCACAATTAGCTGTGGCATTCCAAACTCGGTTCGTAACTTGCATTCCATCTAAGAAAATCTCATCTGATCTAGTGTACTTGAAGAGAGAAGATGGTGAAACTTTACGCCAATATGTGGCTAAGTTTCAAAAGGTAGCTATGCAGGTGGAGAACTTGAATGATGAAGTAGCTGTTAGTGCAATGGCTAAGAATTACAAGGACAATAAATTGTTTGAAAGCCTGTGTATTGATCCACCTTTGAATTTGGTCGAGCTCATGGCAAGGGTTCATAAGTACACCAAACTGGATGAAGCTTATGAGGTCCAGCAGCAACATAAGTCAGCCTCGGTGGAAAAATTCAGGTCTAGAAGACATTCACCACCCAGAGGCAGGCACTTACCTAGAAGGAGATTGCCCGTCCGACCCCTTAGAACAAGTTACTCGGTCTGAACTCCTTACACTAGGAAAGGCGAGCTTCCACGGGACTCAGAGTTCACCCTAGTGAATAAAACTCGCTGAGAGATCTTATCTTGGATACGAGAGCAAGGTGATTGGATCCAATGCTTGCTTCCTAGAAAGATGAGGGAAGATGCGGTATGCCACAGAGATAAAAGTAAATATTACGAGTTCCACAGGGATGTGGGTCATGAAACTGATGCTTGTTGGCAATTAAAGAGGGAGATAGAGCGCCTCAGATAGATGGGAGAGCTGAAGCAGTTTGCAGGAAATGACTGGCAGGATACCTAGTAGATCAAACAGGGAAGATCGAACTCTGGGGACCATTCACACTATCTTCGATGGTTCGACGGGTGGTGACAACAATTTAGCAAGGAAACAAAGAGCTAGAGAAATATACTCCATTATACCCCAACATAAGCCTACTCCAAGATCACCAATATCGTTCTTTGACATTGATGGAGAACATATCTGCACACCACACAATGATGCCCTAGTAATTGAAGGAGCCTTGGAAAACTTTTTGGTGAAAAGAATCCTAGTTGATGGAGGTAGTGCAGTTAAGATGATGACCATGGAAGTATTTAAAGCCCTTAAATTAAATTCGACGAAACTCAAGCCAGTTCGAACTTCTCTAATTGGTTTAACAGGCAAGCCAATACAAGTGGCAGGAGCAATTGATATAAATATGGAACTTGATGGTGAAAATGCTTCAAGGAGATTCAAAGTGGAATTTATGGTATCAGACATCTAGTTTCCATATAATGCAATACTGGGAAGACTTGATGAGCTAGAAGCGGTAACGAGCATCAGATATTTAACAATGAAATTTTACTCAGATGGGGGCGAAGTGGTGGCTGTGAGAGGTGACCAAAGAGTAGCAAGAGAAGCATTTGTAGTAGCTCTGAAGGGGCTGCCATTGAGCCTACCAATCATGTGGATGCCAGAGAAAGAATCAACTGATCAACCCATAGAGCATCCTCCTTTTGATATTCCTAGACACAAAGGGGATTTAAGTCCTGAGCCAGTGGGCAAGCTAGTCACATGGGAAATAGAGAAAGAAGGAGCATAAAGTTGGGTGCTGAGAAAGATCAAAGAGAAAAATCGAAGGAGCCGAGCTACCTAGAACATGGAATGCTGATGATCTTCAACGAGCATATTGTGCTTACCAATTTTACGATCTGTAAAAGTTACATTATTTGAAAAAATAAAATATGATAGGACCTCAGGTTTTTTTACTTGGTGCATCATGCCCTTCAATAACAATAAAGGACATGAAGCCTCAAGTTTTTCCAAAGGACTTTAGTAAAAATTTTTGTCTCTATGTGCAGCCATATTGCTCTCTAAAGGCTTAAGCGGCCCAGTTCTCCCCATTCGGTAATGGCCTAAGCGGCCTAGTTCTCCTTGTTCGCCAATGGTCTAAGCGGCCCAATTCTCCCGATTCAAAGGAAGTCGTTCTCCAATGGCTTAAGCAGCCTATCTCTCCCGGTCCTAAGGGACTTATTCTCCAATGGCTTAAACAGCCTAGCTCTCCCGATCCTAAGGGACTCGTTCTCTAGTGGCTTATGCAGCCAAGCTCTCCCCAGGCTTAAGCAGCCTATCTCTCTCGAGGTTTAAGTAGCCTAGCTCTCCCGGTCCTAAGGGACTTATTTTCCAGTGGCTTAAGCAGTTGAGCTCTCCCGAGGCTTAAAAGCCTAGCTCTCCCTGTCCTAGTTCTCTAATCGCTTAAGTAGCCTAGCTCTCCCAGTCCTAAGGGACTCGTTCTCCAATGACATAAGCAACCTAGCTCCCACGGTCCTAAGGGACTCATTCTCTAATGGCTTAAGCAACCTAGCTCTCCCAAGGCTTAAGCAGCCTAGCTCTCTCGGTCCTAAGGAACTCATTCTCCAATGGCTTAAGCAGCTTAGCTCTCTCGAGGCTTAAGCAGCTTAGCTCTCCCGAGGCTTAAGCAGTTTAGCTCTCCCGATTTTAAGGGACCCATTCTCCAATGGCTTAAGCAGCCTCGCTCTCCGCAGGCTTAAGCAGCCTCGCTCTCCCCAGGCTTAAGCAGCCTCGCTCTCCCTAGGCTTAAGCAGCCTAGCTCTCCCGGTCGTAAGGGACTTGCTCTCCAATGGCTTAAGCAGCCCACCTCTCCCCAGGGTTAAGCAGCCCAGCTCTCCCCAGGCTTAAGCAGCCTAGCTCTCCTGGTCATAAGGGACTCGTTCTCCAATGGCTTAAGTAGCCTCACCCTCCTTAGGCTTAAGCAGCCTAGCTCTCTTGAGGCTTAAGCAACCTCGCTCCCTCAGTCCTAAGGGACTCATTCTCCAATGACTTAAGCATCCTAGCTCTCCCAGGCTTAAGTAGCCTAACTCTCTCGGTACTAAAGAACTTGTTCTCCAATGGCTTAAGCAGCCTAGCTCTCCCCAGGCTTAAGCAGCCTAGCTCTCCCCAGGCTTAAGCAGTCTAGCTCTTCCGGTCCTAAGGGACCCGTTCTCCAATGGCTTAAGCAGCCTAGCTCTCCTGAGGCTTAAGCAACCTAGCTCCCCCGGTCTTAAGGGACTCGTTCTCCAATGGCTTAAGCAGCCTAGCTCTCCTGATCCTAAGGGACTCGTTCTCTAGTGGCTTAAGCAGCGGAGCTCTCCCGAGGCTTAAGGAGCCTAGCTCTCCTGAGGCTTAACAAACCTAGCTCTCCCGGTCCTAAGGGATTCGCTCTCCAATGGCTTAAGCAGCCCAGCTCTCCCCAAGCTTAAGCAGCCTAGCTCTCTTGAGGCTTAATCAGCCCAGCTCTCCCCAGGCTTAAGCAGCCTAACTCTCTTGAGGCTTAAGCAGCCCAGTTCTCCCAATCCTAAGAGATGCGTTCACTAGCGGCCTAAGCGGCCCAGTTTTCTCCATCCTATGGGACAAAACTTATCTTGCCAAATTAACATATTAAGGTACACAACTTTTACTACTTAAACTTAACCAGCATAGTCGATGGGTCATTATTTATCAAGTTATTTTCCATTGAAATAAAAAACTCTTATGCATAAAAAATAATAAATAAATAAATAAATAACTTCTGAAAATATTATACGAATATTACATTTAGACATAAATGACAAAATAACTAATGGGGGACTACTATTAATATATAATAATAAATTATTTTAATTAAATAAAGAAACCCCCCAAGTGGCCCAATTTCTTCCATCCTAAGGGACAAAACTTATCTTGTCGAATTAACATATTAAGGTACACAACTTTTACTACTTAAACTTAACCAGCACAGTCGATGGGTTATTATTTATCAAGTTATTTTCCATTGAAATAAAAAGCTCTTATGCATAAAAAATAATAAATAAATAAATAAAATAACTTCTAAAAATATTCTACGAATATTACATATGGACATAAATGACCAAAGAACCAATGGAGGACTACTATTAACATATAATAATAAATTATTTTAATTAAATAAAGAGACCCCCCCTAAAATAACTCTAAACATGAAGTAAATTAGGATTCAGAATCTTTATTTGATACGAACTATTCAGACTCTACTATATATACGCTACATATACCCTAAATCGGGGGTTAATCACAATCAATCTCTTCCAAAATTCTTACAGTTTAACAATTATGAATAAATATTTATTAATTTATTAATCATCGGTAGCTACTATCATCACTCATTGTTCACTATCACAAGTAACTATCGACCATCACCATCCATCATCGGAGATTTTCATTTACCTTTTTTTTTGCATTTCTCATATTTAATAATAACAATTTTAAAATATGAAATTTATATTATTACTATTTTTAATTTTTATGATCTTATGAGTTAAAAATTTTAATATTTTTAGCTAATTTTCAAATTGCAACCAAACAACGAAAAATATGTCATTTGGAAAATATTTCAAGAAAAACATAATTCTTAAAAAATATTTTCTAAATGTAAATTATTTTCAGGAAACAAATGGAGCCTAGAATTGTAGGACTTCGAAATAAAGCTCCAAACAAGAGGATTGAAGGTTTCAATTCCTAGTAACACAAAGGGGCTTCCCTCCTTTTATTAAGAGAATATCTTCTTCGTATATACAAAACACAAGTCCAATTTCTATCTTATATGCAACTAGGACTTTTGTTTGGGATCACACTTGAGCGCTATGTTCAATTCACTAAAGAAATCAAAATGCTCGCTTAGATTTAAACAGCACTAAGAAAAGCTTGTTTAATCATTTTTGCTTTTAAGAAAAGATTGTCACCTTTAGTTTAATTTTTAGGGAAAATATATTTCAAGGAAATATCTCAAATTTAACTTCAAATATTTGCCAATAGAAAAGTGCACTAGAGCTTGAAACCAAAGAGATTTGCCGACTAGACTTTTGATACAAAAGCAAGAACAAGTTGGACTTAAAATTAACATGATTTGAATGAAAGTAATTTTGATGAATAATTTAATATAATGCGTGTGCATACAAAGATGTTATGATCAAAATCAACGTTTTTCATCCATAAAGTAAAACAATAATTTAATTTAATTAGAGAATATTAACTTTAGCCTCTTCATAGAGATTCTATGATAATCACACATCTCCCAAAAGAAATGATAAAATAATGAGCAAAAAGGGGATCAATTTAGGTAATATCAACTCTAGCTTTTTGATGGAGATTCTAGGTGATCACACATTTTCCAATAGCAAAATAAGAAGTAAAAGTTGAAAGGAGAAAATTTTCGATTTTAGTAAATTTGGTTTACAATTTAGGAATCAATTTAAAAATTTATCTACATATTCCTTAGATCGATAGCTACATTGAGAATCTTAACCATATAAATATATGGTTCATTTTAGTTTAAGTTATCATATTTTGAATATTTTCTACCCAAATTGCAAGAAAGAGAGAAAAAGTAGTACTTTTGAGTTGTTAAGAGAATCGTATCTCAACTTTACGAATTATTTAAACAACTTGAGGCTGGATCTTGAATTAACTTTGATTGTGTGACCAAATTAAATAAATGAGAAAAAATATGGGAACAAATTAATTCAAAGAGAATTGATTTAGAAAGAAAAAATAGATTAATGGGGAAAGTAAGTTCGAGATAATATCAACTTCACTTACAAAAAATGCAACAAAAGTGAAAAAGAGAGAAGAAAGAGAAAATTTTGTGATAGATTAGTTGAGAATTTCAAGAAAGGTGGTTGAATAAGGGCCAAGGGCCATTTTTATAGCGAAAGGGGAAAAAAATTGCTAATTTAGGAGCCAAAATTCAAAACTAATCAAAGTCAAACACATGGTGCCACACTCGAGCTCCGTGGCAGACTTAGACCCGTTTAGAAGAACCACCTAGCTACTTGCAATGCACCCAAGCCTAGCAGCCATTGCACCCTTGTTGTGTCTAATGCCCACTTTTCAGCCTCTTGTTGTAACATCGCCTCTCTAACCCCGTAAGATCGGACACGAGATGCCACATTCTATGTTAGAGGCTTATACAAGCTTACTTAATAATACAAAACTAGTATCAAATGATATTATAAGAAAACAAATATAGTTTATAATTTCTTAAAACATACAGTAGAAGACTTAAAAAACATTACCTATTTAGAATAATCAAACAATAATCTCTAAGGGATTTTAAAACCTTAATGCAATAGTGAAAACCCATCAAACAAACTTATAATAATTTAGGTAAATCCTACAGAAAAATTATAGAGTCCCCTTTGAAAATACAATTGAAGGAAATAATAAAACCCTGTTAATAAAAGCATTCAAAAAGTAAAAATAAAATTTCCAAGTGTTTTTGAATATGTAATCAATATCCAAGTTTAATAAAACAAATACTCAAAAGGCATCTACATTAAATCTAAAGTCATAAATAAAAGAACGTAATAAGTTCAAATTTCCAAATGAGAGTCCAAATTCAAGTGAAACTAAGCATAAATCCTTAAATGAGTTTAAAGGAGATAAAAACAAATGTACTTAAATAAATGAATTGGAAGTCCCGTATAGTAAACCAACGTTCTCATTATTTCAAATCCAACACATGTCACGAGTCTACAATAAGGAGTCATACTCTCATATGGAAGCAAAAGTCTCTCATTGGATACAAGTACTCGAGATTAACAACAATCAAATCTCCAACCTACGCGAGTTTAGAAAAATATCGCGTTAAGTATAAAACTCAATGGTATTCAACAAAGATATGCAAACACATAGCAAACAAGCATGATCTATTGAAACCACACTATTCACATTCAAATATCAAATAATCTAACATTATCACATTTAATTCACCTTACCAATACATTTATACTCATATTAAAGTCATATCCATAATTACTTGCATTCTGAGAAACTAACATTAAGCAGAACACAATAACTTATTTTTCAAGCAATATCACATATATATCTATCTAAATAACTTATGACACAAGAAATCCTATAATTGTATTAACAAAGGAACTTACATCATAAATAATTACAAAACAGTTTCCACATAAGTAACTTGTTGTATAAGTAAGCATGTAATAACTTTTATATAAGTAAGTTGCATTTTAAGTAATTATATTATAATATTTGAGTAAATGACTTGCATCACAAGCATACATATTGCATATTCAGAGTAGTATCCTACATTATAAGCAATCATACAAGTAATCATCACATATTGTTGTTTTATCACTAGCTTAATCATTAATTCAAATATTTAAGCCTTAACAATGACTCAGAAGAAACAGAAGAAAAAAAGGTAATAGAACGGTGTCTGATAATAGCCAAACTAATACTGGCTAATTAACCTTTTGAAAATGGACTTAGAAACTCTTTTAGAAACAAAGTCCGTAGAGTGCATCCACTTGTCTTGAAGACACCCACGTGTCTGGCATATGATCATAGCATAATCCAAATCAAATCCATAGCATGCTTTTATTTTCAAAAATAGATAAACATATTCTAGCAACTACTCAACCAAGATCATAGTAAGAGCCCAATAATTTTTTATTTAAGACAATTCAATTTATTTCCATTTCGAGGTGGTAATCATATTTTCTAAACAATAGTCAACATCCAATTCAAGTAAGCATATCTAATTACAACTTGCTCATGATTATAGAAGCTCATAAGCCTCATATAAATGTCAATGATATATATATCGTACAATTAATATTAAAGAGATTGAAAATAAAAGAGCAAACTAAAACACCAACGGATAATAACATAAAATAAATTAATTAAAAGAATAAACAGCATAAATAAAATAACCGAAATAAAAAAAATATATAACATTATAAAATAAAGGATAAGATAACTGAAAAGATAAACTATGACTTAAAGGACCATATACCTAGAAAATAACAGGAAAATAAAATGAAAGATCAGATAATTGGAATATAAATAGTAAAGTAAATAAAATAAGTAATATGAACTAGACAAGGGCCAGTTGTTCATATAATAAAGAAAATAAATATACAATAATTTAAATCGGAATAAATAAAATGGATTAGTAAGAATTGGAGTAATGAGTATATAAGAACTAAAAAATGGAAAAATAATAAATAATAACTAAATAAATGTAAATAATTGTAACACCCGCCGACCGGTCTTGGAAGATCAAATGGTGAGCTCCACATTCGATGCTAAGTGTTTATATGATCAACATGTTTTTTTAAATACTTTAGGAAATTCATACAGAAAAACTGCAAGAGTTTCCCCTAAAATCTAAGCTTGCCAAATCAAGAGAAAACAAAACACTTCTAATATTAATCACCAAATCTCAGCAAACTCCATAAGTAACCTAATTTCTCAAATACTTCTATAATTCCATATATCAATTAACAATGCCAACTCATCATATAAATATCATCACATTATGGTTCTAACATAAATTCTAACTTAGATTACAAATCTATATTCATCCATAAAATATGTCTATACATTAATCAATTAACTATTTAATATACATTACTATCCTATGTTTATACATGCCATACTTCTTAAGATACATACTAATAAGTCTATACTATCAAAATGCAAGCCTCATCTCTGATGCTACACTTCAGGTCTTTAACAACACCAAATGTTGTACACCTATGCGTGATGAAATCGACACGCCGAGTATATCGCTCAGTACTGCTCAACCTATTCATGAACACAAAGGATGAAGAATTTTCTCTTTCAAATAATCATTATTTCAAAGCTTAAAGTACTTAGACAAAGCATTAAAACCTTTATCATTCATCATTTAAACATAAAACTCTTTTTTTTTACACATATAAAGCTTTTTTTAAATCTTATAAAATCATGTACACTAAAAATTCAAAGTAGAAATTTGAAGCACCATATATTTACATATCTTGCATCACTTTAAAACCAAAAACCAAATAAAGAAATCAAAGAAAAACTAATGCCCTTCATCCAAGTAGGTTCGACCTCTGTTAAAGAAAAAGGAAGGGAATATTTTCCCCTTTCAATCAAGCATGTTATCATGCTTAGAAATCATTCAAAAGTTCATTTAAACAAACAAATTCCAATAATTCCAACAAAACAATCAAGATCCCTAAAAATTCATATAAACCATAAAAATTGAAAACTTGAATATTCAAAGGAAATGAAAGAGATAGTAACATTAACCTTCAAAGACAAGCTCAAAGGAGCTTAGAAAGCTTTAAAATTTCTCTTTTCCTTTGCTCTTGGAGGATGGTTCACACACCTCTTCAAAGTAGCAAAACAACACATCAAAATCAAGAAAATAACCAAAGAAATGGATGGAGTGTGATTTAAAGCATGTTCTTACATATAAATACTATGAATTCCTTAACTAAATCCTTAAAATCAAATTTCACAACTTACTTGATTTAGTTGCAAACTCTAAGTTACTTGAATTTTATCACCAAATAACACCTTAGTAGCTTAATTCTCCAAGCTTTACTACTTAACTTTGGTTTAATTCACTTCATTTAAGGTAGTTTAGTTGTAAGAAAATGAAAGAACATGAAGGAGAGGGAGAAGAAAGAAATGGCATCAAAATGAAGAAGGAAGAAGAAGAAGAATTAAATGCTAAAGGTATAGGTTTGGTTGACTAAAGTCAATAATTCAAATGCAGCTAATTCTTTTGGTGTTGATAAGTGTAAGCTTAGATTGAGTCATGGTATTAACATCCTAAGGTCCAAAATATTCACAAAATAATTCTCCTTCAATTAATATTTAACTTCATATATTTATTAAATTAACTCCATAAAATTAATTCCTCAATTTTCCTTAATAATACTACACTAGAAAACATTATTCACTAATTACTTAAATTCTCCAAAAATATTCATGAAATATTTTTTATTCACCTAAAACATGCAAACATGCTCCAAAAATATTGAATAAAATATAATACATTAGTAGTAATTTTTCAAACTGAAATAATACCAAAACATAGACAGGTGATACTATTCGCAGACCACTAAATCACTATTATAGATTCTAAAAAACATGCTGTTACAATAATAAAGGAAGAACAAGATAGAAGGAACTAAATAAACATAAATGAAAGATGGGAAATGACACTTATATATATTATTTGAAGAACTTAGTACAAAGCAAAGCCTTCGTCCAAGCTTTACAACTTCCACTTCCTATTACTATTTCTAATGATTACAAACTTCTACTATTACATGTATCTAGCACATGACAATAATAACGTTATCTAAGAGAAGATAGAAGAAGGGATATGGTAGAAGGAGAAGGATAGGATAGATGGGAAGAAAGTATGAGAGAGAGGGGGAGAAGATTATAGAGGGAGAGATGTTTGAGAGGTAGTGTTGGAAGTTTGAGGTGGAAGTGTACGGAGAGTTGTAGAGAGAGGAGTGTACGGAGATAAGAGTATAGAAAAGATGTGCTATTGTATGATGTGTAGAGAAGTGTTAGAGAGAGTTGTGTGAATGATGTGTGTAGGAAAGTGTTAGAGAAATGTGTGTTCAGGGAGAGGGGTGAGTTGCCTTATATAGAAAAACTTTTAGGCAAGATTTCTATTTGGGCAAGTGTGTTGAAAATAAGTGGAAAACATGTGGGTCCCATCCACTTATGAGTGCATATTATCTTGGAGAAATATGGGAGAATCTTTATTTTGGTAACGGGAGACATGAGATCTTTATTTGATAACGAGAGACATAAGAAAGGGCTCTACCATTTTGAGTGGGATTTTCCAACATTTGTCTTGATTCTTGCATTGCATCTTTCTTTAGTCTTCTTACACTGCTTCAGTCTACATTTTTCTCGAATTTGTTAATTTGTAATTTTCTCTTTTCTTCTTTTTTTTATTGATACCAAAATAATGAGAGACATAAAAAAGGGCTCCACCATTTTCGTCACCTCTTGTGATGCCTTTCTTGAATTTTTTTTTCATATTCTATTATGTATAATTGAATTAGGTCCACAAAATATGAATAAGACCAAAAAAGTATCTCCATATGTATTTGTATCTTTTTTATATCATAAATCTTATAGTAAGAATTTTCAGCAGTTAATTTTATTGGTTCGAAAAAGTAAGAATCATCGCCAATCAAAATTCCTTGCAAAGACCCTAGATCTACTCTAATGTCTTATTTGCTCTCAGAGGGAATTATTATCATAAGGTCATGAAAGATAATCTACTTTTGGACTAGGATATCTAATTTTTGCTATCATTAACATTTTATGTTGAGCCGTATATTTGAATCCATGAACCCATTCATGAGGTTTTGTAACAATCATCACCTGCACATATTTTTCCAAAGTTGAAACTCTCTTTGACGATTGTTTGTAACTTTTTGCCAAAGCTATTAGCTTGATATGGTTTTGTGAAAACAAGCTAGTGAAGATATCCATAATCTAACAACGTGTGTGTTGTTATTAGAATTTCACCAATTTTTTATTCCCAATTGTTATTGGTTGAAAAAGAGAGAGGTCAAGACAAATCCTACAAATGTTATAAGTTAGGTGGCATCTGCATTCTTCTCTTGTAAAAAGAGGGAATTAGCAGTCAAAATTCGTATTTGGGCAAGTCTTTTGTTTTTCATCATAATGGGTTTCTCACGTCCAAGATAATTCATAATAAAAACCTTATATATTTATATATATATATATATATATATATATATATGTTTATCAATCTCACATTCAAGTGGTTACACAATTCAAGCATCATAGATAGTTTCAAGTATCAACACACATCAGTATTCAAATATCACTTTAAGAATAAAAGTAAGTAAGCTTATCTAGTGCACAATATTAAACTTCCCAAAGCACATTACTAATTACATGATTACTGAATAGATTCATATAGTACTCATGTCTCATAGAAGTCCATAAAGTCAAAGCAATATAACATTACATTTAAATTATCCTCAATCATCATTAAACTCTATACAACTTCATACAAGCTAGCAACCTAACTTACCTTATGGTTAATTCATAAAGGTCGTAAAATAAAATCAACCATAGGCATGGCCTAGGGGACATGGTTCGGCTATTCCTAGTTCTCTAGGTACATGCATTCTTTTCTAGGTTTGACCACTCACACACTTCATACTAGTACTTAATTGCATGGAGGTATATTTAATTGCATGCTTAGGTATCATTTAGGCATAAACCCCTAATTAGGCATCGTTAATCAATTCAATACCCCAATCACATCCTAAACATTCAATTCATGCTTAATTAATTGATTAGGTAACAGATACTATCATATAATAGCATATAAACATTCAAGAAGTCAAACAAAATGCACTAGCATAGTTCAACCTCCCTTGGGAACCAACCTTGCTCAAGTCCAATTCATGCATTCTAAGGTCCATTAGCTTACATTTATTAATATAATAACACTCTAATATCATAGATTGCATTTTTAGATTCACTTATTGTAGCCAACTTACTTAAGTCATGCATTGTCAATCCATACTTCATTGATAGTAATCACAACTTGCATTTATAACACATGTTATTTATAGTAACAACAATTAGCTAACTAAACAAAGCAAACAAGTCAAACTATAAACTTAGGTGCAATCATGTTTGGCCTCTAAAAAGCACACATGATTCAACTTATGTCTATAATTATACTAAACCATCATTAATTAACAACATTAAACTTAACATAGCCTAATTAGCAAAATCAAAACAAAATCACACTATCTGCACCTCCATAGGTTTGACTAAGGTATGAAAATAAAGTAAAAAGGCCAAATTTACAAACTAACATATTCGATCATTACAACATAGCATCTCGACATCATCAATCCATCAATCAAGAACCAAATCACAAAAATTCGCCATGGACATGGCCATGGACCATTCGGATAGTCATGGTGCACATAACTAGATTTTGTTTTTTTTTTTAATTCCTTTACATCATAACATCCACTTATACTCAATTACATATTTATTAACTCAAATTCGCAAGATCATAGGCAAAATAAGAAAGATCGCAAAATACCCTCATGATCATAATCAAACTAACATTAATAAAAAATCAAATTAAACATACAATTGAAGAGTACTAACCTCTAATTGTGCAATGGTATGCTCAATTTCAAAAATCAAATCTTCCCTTTTCCCTTATCAACCTTTGAAAATTCACCCCTCTCTACGAGAATGAAATCAGAAAACATGTAGAAAATGTACACCAATTAGTGATTTAGAATCTCCTAATCATGCTGATTCTAAATATATATATTCAGATTTATGAAACTCATTAGGGATTGCAACGGAAGCTTAGCTCAATTGCAGAATAGTTTCCTGCGACTATAGCTTAATTACACCTTGTTTTCTTATTTTAATTCACTAATCTACGTCTAATAACACTCAATTTAATGTTTGATCACAAAATTTTATGGAGAAAATCAAAGGAAGAAGAAGAAAACTCTTTGTTTTTTTTTCTCTTCTCCAGTATGTTATGAGAGTGGTGCATCACTTTTGCTTGAGCAACAAGAGGCTTTGGCCTCTTTAGGTTATTATTATCATTATTATTATTATTATTATTATTATTATTATTATTATTATTATTATTATTATTATTATTATTATTATTATTATTATTATTATTATTATTATTATTATTATTATTATCATCTTTAAGTTGGTACCCCACCTTGGTATTTAGGCAATAATTAATAAAAATTCATTTTATTAACTAAAAATCAATTTTAATAAATAAATTACCAATAAATATTTAGTAAATCATAATTTAGCAAATAATTACTGATAATTAATTATAAGTACTAATAAATACTATAAATTTAAAATAATATCAATAATTACTTATAAATACCAATTTGACCATTAAAAGGTCAATAAATAGGGAGAAAAAACATATTAATTTAGGAAAAATATTCAAAAATCAAATTAACATTATTTCCAAGTCCAATTTCACTTTACTTGGTGCAATTAAAACTACATCGAATTAAATGCCACAATTAGGCTTCTTAAGGTACAACTTCACAATTCACAATAAAAATCATTTCATGCTCGAATGATCACTCTAATAACATATAATGCGTGAATCACAATCAAGACTCAATAGTTATTTATGCATCAGTGATGAAACTGGAGGTGCTTCCCATTTAGGATATTGAGTTTCATCCTCAATCGAAACGTCAACAGTGGAGAGAGCTCTTTTGGGTCATTTTGAGCCAAGCATCTATTTTAGGTCTTTCCCCCTTCAACGTTTCCAATGGCAGGATTGAGTCAGGACAAAATACTCCTATATGGCTTAAAAGGAAATACGTTATGTGATGCATGAGGAAACATAAAATATATACACACGACAAGAGGGGATGGTAATTGGGAAATGCATGACTTCCACCCTTATATCTCCCACACATGATTTATGGTCAAAAGTATGACTAAAACCCTAAGATAATTGGGTTAGACCCATAAGCCATCATGGGGTTATGGATCGGCATTTCTCGTATTTTTTTATGAACATATCATACAACAACATATCGTAATGTTATTATGGTAGACCTTGAGAAAAGTACTAAGGTAATTACATGAGCTTAGGTTGTGTTTATTATTCTTGGGTTTCGTAAGTGAGAATTGGTTGTTTCCTCCCATTTAGCTTTAAGTCCAAGCCACTGGTGATAATGGATTGTGCTAACTCTTTTAATGTACCAAAAGGCACAAGGATTATATGCGGTGTGTATTAGTGATGAATTTCAACAGTTGAGTAAAGTGAGAGGATCACATTCCCTAATACCACCTTTAGGGTTTTGAGTAGAAATGAGATTAAGAACAGAATAATGTCATGAATGCCAATATATATGTACAAAAATTAAAAAAATAAATTACAAGTTAATGAATATAATAAGGTTTGAATAATTGGACAAACATCAGAAAACTATAGATTTTAGATTTGATTCCTAATGGTTGCTAGGCTGAAGATGCATCTTTCGGGACATAGGAATGGACTTAGATTTATCTTAATTTTACATAACTAGTTTTCTTTTTATTATACTCTTTTCGCTTTTAGAGAGGCGACTTAATTAATAAAGATTTTTTGATAAAATGCTTTTACATTGGTTAAAGAACTTTTAGAGTCGCCAAAATCTCAAGCTGATCATTTCTTTGGAAATGATCGGCTCGATTTTAACTAGACTCTAGGTAAGAAAGTTGGATATAATCTCAAGAAGGCGTTAGGCACCCGGATGGCTCGATCATAAATCGGCCTCCATCATTTGTTCGATTCTTCACAACTAAGTATTAAGATTAACTTTAATTGAGATGCTAAAAATGATTTTGATGCATTTTGTAAAAATATAACATTCGTAAGTATTATATTCATCAATTATAATAATAAATCACAAAACCAAAATCATACAAAGAAAGGAGATGGAAGAAAGAATTACAAACCATCAAACCTAGCTTACATTCTACCCTTAATCCCATTAAAATTTTTTAAACTACTATCTATTACAATTGCAATTTAACTAGAGTTCATTATCAACTCTTTGCACATAGCCTAAATAATAACAGGAAACATTTAAAAAAAACCATAGATAAATAATACAATCACAATCCATTATAGCACAAGAATAAAAAATTAGAGCAAAAATAAATAAAAAAATCAATAACATGATGAAATAAATGATTAAACAATATAAACATCAAACTAAACATTAATAAGATTAGAAGTTAGAGGTTAGTTAAAATATAATATATAAAGAACATGAATTAAAGTATAAGTAAATTAAATTGCAAAAATTTAAAGTGCATAAAGATTAAGAGATAGTAAATAGGTTAGATTTTAAGTTAAAACAAGGGATTGGGTTCAAAAATTTTATGTTCATCTTGAATGATGAACAAAATGACCATCACAACCTTTTCTTGTTTTAAGTGTTTATAGGGCCAAAATGAGTCAAAAACAGTATAAGGAGCATTAAAGCTTAGTGTTAGAGTAAAAAAGATCCATAAGAGTGAATTAAAGCTCACAAAATGATAAATTTGAGCTTTTGGATTAAAGCCACATGTGCCACACGTTATGGTGTGTGCCATGTTCTGGCATGTGCCACAATTCTTGTGTTATACAAACCTTCCTAGACTATAGCCTAGAAAACAAAATTGTACCATTTGGCTGACAGCACAGTGGCATGCTCCACAACGTATAGCGTGCGCCATTGCGCATGCAGACAAAGCCTTCTGATTGATCATGGATTTTTCTCACAACCAGGTAACTATAGATGATTTAAACCATAAAAGAAAAGTGAGATGGACTAAGAATCAGTCAATGACTTTCCAAGAGTACTTGAGTTTGGAGAAACTTCAAGATTTATGGGAAAATTTTTAAGAACACCTAATGATATTGCTCCTTGAATAATGATCCGAGTTCAGTTGGTTGATGAGTGTTTTGGGAAATCAATTGATTACAAAAATCCTAAGATTTTGTTAAGAAATGAGTTCCTCTTCAATTAAATCTATACAACTTTTTATAAATTTAGTTTTCGTGGTTTGAGAAATAAAAATGCAATAGTTTCGTTACTTATCAATTCTCATCCAAAATGCCTAGATCCTTGGTCTATTTATAGGCAATTTGAGTGACTAGATGGGCCTAATTTAGGGCCTATATGCCACGGGACACCAATGGGCCCTGAAACATGCTGGGCCCAATTTTAATGAAATCAGCCTAGATAATATGCAAAATGAGGCACTACGCCGGGATATGTCATGAGTGCACCTGATGAGCTTTTTAGGCCTATTTTGATGGGAAACTCCTGGAAATCTGAAAGCGTGAAAATGGCTCAATGGTCACATTTCTTAAAATCAAATCATTAGTTTGAGAATCAAGTTCTTAGATACCTAAAACTTATTTTATGACAAAAAAGGTTATCATTACTAAGTCATGTTGCTGGGGAAAAATTTATGCATCTATAGAAGTACTTGAAAAATGCATTTTTTTTTACTAAAAAGTGTGTAAGTGTTGTGTGTGAAAGATAATTTAAAAAGGATGAGCATATTGGAGGGTTTTGGCCTCACGATGACCTAACTTTAGATGTAACACGACCTTACTATGCACTCTTAGCAGGTTTCTTCTCAAACACAACATGTCTATCTCTAGTCCACAAACATCAAATCTCCACTTCTCGCCATTAGGTTGACACAACCATGTCAATTTAGGACATGCCTATGTTTCTTCTGAGTTGCCCAATGAATTAGTTAGAGAAAATTAAAGAAATAAGGCTCTTTTTGAATTTGGAATTCTCTTTAGAAAGTCTATAAAGAGGGAAATGAGAAGGAACGAAGGGAGAGGGTTTTGAAGGAACTTAAAGACTTCTTATCACAAATAAAGGAGGGCAAGAAAGAAAACTCAAATTACCATTGGAGAGCTTTAGTCCTTTATTTTTTGTTCATATTTGTAAGAATGATTAATTGTCTTCATTGTCTAGACCAAAGAAGTATAAGGCGATTTCATTTCGAGGGACTTTCATCATTCAATTGCTCTATTCTATTATTTAACAATTGAGATCAATAATGTTATTGTAATCCAATGTATTTTCATTTATTTAATTCCTTAGCAATGAACTAATTTCACAATCTAGGGGTGTATGATCTTCTTTAGTTGATTGATTGGTTAAATTTTTGTTGCTTTCTTAATGAATCCTTCGATTCAATGCACAAGGATGTCAAACTTATAAATCAAAATATTAATTAAGATATTGACTGAAATGAAGATTATAAGTGGTTTTATTAATAAGGATTAGGTTATAAACCATCTAAGCAATCTAATAAAGTAGCATTGATTTAGTTTTAGGTTGTAATGCACATTTGTATTAAACCTTTTCCATTAAGAATTAAATTGATTATACAACGATGATCATTCATGTATCAATATTTGTTAAACCAATCATGAAAAACTAAGAAGTAAAATACAATAACCCTAGAATTTTTTGAATCTTAATAAAAACCAAGTGCTCATTTGGTTCCCTTTTAATTGTGGATTGAGAAGGTTTCAAGTTCACCTTTCTTAATAATAATAATTCATTTTGAATTTCAATTTTGTTTCTAAGGATCTTTTTATTTTTGCTGAAGGAAAATTGAGTGAGCTTGGTTGATTTATTTAAGAAAATTGGTTTTGGTTTTTAGACCTATTCATTGATCCTGGGAAAAAGAGTTCTTACTTTGGTAAGAGTTTTATTTTAGAGTCGCCACCCTCTTTGGGAAAAATTCTCAAATTAGTCGATTTTTTGGAATTGACTAACTCGATTTTAAAATAGAGACTGGGTAAGGGGGTTTGGTAGAATTTCGGGAAGGTGTTAAGTACCAAACCACCAAGTTTAAACTGGCTTCCTAGTTGTCCATTAATTCATAATAATTAATAATAAGATTAACTTAAATTGATGTCTAAAATCGGTTGTAATGCAATTTTAGAAATTATGACAATCATGCATATAATCTCATCCATAAAACAAGAAAGTAAACCATCCAAAGAAGGGGAGAGAGGAGAAAAGAATACAAACCATGTCCTAAAATACATGCTACCATTTAAGTCTCCAAATTTCCCAACCAAGCATTACAAACAAGCAATAATAGGATCCATTAAGGTCCTTTACATTGAGCTTAATAAATGAAAGGAATTAATGAATCAATCATACACCACAATCATAGAAGTATAAACATTGACAGAATTGTAAGCACATTCATTAAATTAATGGTTAAAATAGTGCATGTTAATTTTTATAAGTCAGTATTAAGTGGTTAGCACAATGAAAATCATAAAGCAATGAGTAAAAGTGTAAGGAATTTAAAAATAGAATAGTAAATATGCATAAAAGTAAAGGACAATAACTTAAATGAAGGAAATCTAAAGTATTAATCAAGATTTGGGTTTAAAGCCTTGATGTTCATCATGAACGATGAACAAATACACTTGTCACTACCCATATCTTGTTTATTAGTGTTTATTCAATCCATTCATGGTTAAAAATGCAGTCTTGAACAATAAAGTCTGATGCTTAATCGCTGGAATTCTAAATCAGGTTTATTTATTGATTTTTAAGGTTCTAAACCCCTGAAATGAAGTGCCTTGTGCCATAATGGAAGTGGCGTGCACCACACATACTGGCTCTAGGAATTTGCCCTTGTAACGCCCCAAAATTTCAGATCTTAAAATGATATTATTTAGGCGAGTCATGAATGGTATCACCCGAGGGAGAAAAAAAATATTTTAATTGGACTCGATAATGATATTGAGCATAATTAATATTTGTGGAGTTAATTAG
>CANUEP010178559.1:0-96456 GCA_947857235.1 Jatropha podagrica | reverse complement strand
TATTAATTATGGTATTTGATTGGTTATAGAAATTTAATTATTACTTTGATTAATTTAGAAGATATATAGTTAGAATTTTAGTAAATTATTGATTATTGGGTTATTAGTTGATTTTAGTATCTTTGGTTAATTAGCAAGTTGTACGGTTAATGATTAATAGAGAATTTGATAAAATCAATTAGTTAAGGATTTAATGAATTAAAAAGTGATTAAAGGATTTTAATTAGTTTTGAGAGAATTTATAAATTTAATTAATTATGAAATTTAATTGGTTAGCGTTAAGATTTCAAATTATGAAAATTAGTTTATTAATGTTTAATGGGTATATTTGAAGGATTTTAAATAAATTGAGTATATTAAATAATAGGACTAATTATCTAGTTGATTAAATAAATTATTATAAAAAAATGAATTTCAGTGATAAGGTTGAAAATATTGTATTGAAATATTATGGTATTTGAGAATTTGATCAATTATAAATTAAATTAGGTTGATACGATTATTTCGGGCGTTAAATGAAATTTTGGTGAAATAAGTGTATTTATATGATTACTGAGTTTAAGTGAATTCGAGTTAAAAATAAATATTTAGTAAAATTGCTAACGAATTATATTTGAAGATTTTAATTAGTTACAATTATTAATGGATAATTAGTGGATTTAAATATTTATATGTGGATACATTTTGCAGAAAAGAAATTATTGGTTAAAAGGTTAAAATAAATAAAAAATAGATTATAGTGAATATTTTGATGATAGTTAATATAAGGACGAACATTTAATAGAATTGATTAATATATATGTGGTGAGTTAAATAAATAATATTATTGAGAAATTATTATTATTGTTGTTGTTAAATTATAATTTGGAGTATAAATATATTTTATGGTGAAATAAATGGAATTGATATCTAGACTAAATACAAAATAAGTGAATAAATTAATTATTGGTAAATAGTAAGATTATATAGTGAATTAATAGAAATATATAATTGAGAATTTTTGAATTAAAGGTTTATTATAATTATAGAGTTTATTATAATTATTATTTGAATAATTATTTAGTATATAAGATGGTTATCTTAGAAAGCTGGATTATATTAAAATATGTGGATATTTATATTTTTGTGAAAATAATATTAGAAATTTAGTCAGAAAAATAAAATAAACATATAGGTTTATTAAATTAATTAATTAATTAATTTCTTAATTAAAGGAATCGTTTATCTAATGATATTTCTCCTACTATATGTGTCTTTTAAATCGGTCAAGTTCCTCTACTGCTCCTTTAAATCAGAACCCAGAACAGATCTGAATTTATTCTGCGCTCACTGTAAGTAATAATAAAATTGTGCACACCATCCTGCATACATGTATTTCATATGCATACCATATACTCTTTATATTATTTAAAATAATCATGAATCATTTCTTATTTCTATTATTATATTGATATTCTTTATCTTCCAGGTGGGCCAGATATGGGGGATTGGCTCCCCGATATATGTATATTATTATAATGAAAATTAGCCGGGGGCCAATAGATGGATTTGTGACTTCACTGACCAATTTTCATATGTTGTGAATATTTGAATGTGATTTGTTTGAAGATGCTGATGTTGTGTCATGTATTTATGAAAGAATGTCTATTTTATATATTGTGAAAACATACTGCCTGAATATGTGGATTTGCATTATTTATTATTATTCACTGAGTTTAGTGAAACTCATCTTCTTTCCATAAACATTTTTTAGGAAATAAAAGTATTGTTGGTTTATGAGACTCTACTTCCTTCTTCCCAGATATTCGAGTATGTTATTCTACAGTTAGAATGTTTAATTAATATTTGGTTATGTAAAAGAAATTATCATGTGATTATAAAAAATTATGGAGTGTTTTTTTGAATATTTGGAAACTATATGATAGGAATAGTTTGATTATATTATGACAAATAAATATTTACATGATAATGTATTTTTATTAAATGAATATGGACCCGAGCTATGAACAATATTTAATATTAAGGCTGGATCAGAAATGTTAACTCTGATTAATTTATGAATAATGTCATAATATGAGCTTACTATTTCCTTAGTCAAATGATAATGAAAATGAATTTTTATAGTTTAGGCTTACTACGAGTTTCGGAGGCCTTAAACTTACTTAGATCCTAGTGCCGGTTCGACCCACGATTTTGGGTTGTGACAAAAAGACTCTACTGTGTTATAACTTTAGAAACGGAAAAAAGTTATTTTTCTATCACGTTTGTAGTACCCTTTGTTACCTCTTAATAATAGAAAAATAATGAAATAAGATATGTTAATTAATAAGAATAATATGATCAAGGAAACTAATATAATCAATCTAATTAAAATTATTATATAATTTTAATCGATAAATAAAATTAAAATTTTTCCAATTAGAGATTTCATCTCTTTAAGATATTTCATGATAATATCATTCAAGAGGAAAAAATAATTTTTTTAACACGTATGTATTAATTTTCTAACACGTTTGTGATACCCTTTGTCATCTCTTAACAACGGAAAAATAATGAAACAAGATTTTTTAATTAATAAAAATAACACAATTAAGAAAATTAATATAATCAATCTAATTGGTAAATAAAATTAAAATTTTTTCAATCAGAGGTTTTTTCCCTTTAAGATATTTCAAATTAGCAAAAACTTGATGTAACAATTCTTGATAGTAAAAAATAATAGATTCTTAATAACTAAAAGCTATTAAAACTAAACATATATATGATAATATAATAGGATAAATTTCCAATTAGAATAAAATTAAATTTATAATATTAATATAATAAAAATAATAAATTGATATCATAATTAAAATAGGACTAATAATGATATTTTTATCAATTCATAAACTTAGTAGAGGTACTTTAGATACCTAATATTTTTTTATTAGTACTTTTATATATATTATAGATAGATTATGTCAATTCTATCAGTAAATTTGATTGTGTTAATTAGTATCATCAAGCATCTTAATTTTATTTAGACGCTCGCAAACATTTAGACCCATTGCAAACATGGGACAAGACATGAAAGATTTTCTTCTTTTCGGTTAATCAATTAGGTTAATTAAACTTAAAACGACATAATTTAAAATTTCTAATTATTAAGAAAAAAAAATTAATTTAAATTGATTACAAATTATTTTTTTTAAATTATCAGTATTCGAACTCTATTATCAGATACTGTCTAATCCGATTTAGCTCGATAGTAAATTATTTAATCAAATACCAATTAATTATTTCTCCTTTGTATACAGACTACAGTGTGCAATATGTATAACACCAAATTGTTGACAATTGGATATATATAACACCAAATTGTTGACAACTGGATATATATAACCAATATATATATATATATATATATATATATATATATATGTATCATAGGGGTTCAAAGAAGGAATCATTATATGAGGAGAAAAGTTGAAATGCGCACATCAAATCTGATGCAAGACTTTTTGACATATAGACTATTTCTTTGAATATGATGTTAAATAATTGTTTTTTTTTTTTCTTTGATAAGGATTTTAATTAATAATTTTTTAATAAATGGGAGATCCTAAATCTAAATAATATTGATATTTTGATACATCAAGGTTATATAGTGATCAAATAACACTATACCTCTCTAATTTAAAATCCTATGATGCCTTAATTGTCAGACATTCAAACAAGCCAGGATATAGAAGTTATTCTTGTTGCCTTACCCAGAGAAGGCCCTCCAATTTACAATAACAAGCACAATATGAGTTCCAACCATTCAGTGCCTATTTCCATCACTAGAAGGTAAAATATTAACCCATCTAATTAACGATTTAATTAATTAATCAAAATTAATTTCTGGGTTTTTGCAGGCTAGAAGGCAAGGTAGCTCTGATAACTGGTGGCGCAAGTGGAATATGGGAGGCCACTGCCAGGCTATTTGTTAAACATGGAGCTAAAGTCTTAATAGCAGATGTTCAAGATAATCTTGGAGACTCTCTTTGCCAAGAATTCACCTCTCATGAAGAATCTATTTCTTATGTCCATTGCGATGTAACTTGCGATTCTGATGTCAAAAATGCTGTCGATTTGGCCGTCTACAGGTATCAACTGCATGAACCTCAGGTCACTAGAGTCGACTTAATTATTAATTTAATTTAAATTATTTCTGCTTTTCTCATTGCAGGTATGGAAAACTTGATATCATGTTCAACAATGCTGGAATAGGAGGAAGATTAGAAAGTGGAATCTTGGGTTGTAGCAATGAAAATTTCAAGAAAGTATTTGATGTAAATGCGTTCGGTGCTTTCCTAGGTGCCAAGCACGCTTCAAGAGTGATGATCCCAGCCAAGAAAGGTTGTATTCTATTTACTGCAAGTCTAGCTTCAGTTTTTTGCATGGGCCCTTCTTCTTCACATGCTTATGCAACATCAAAACATGCAGTGGTGGGTCTTGCAAAGAATTTGAGCGTAGAGTTAGGTCAATATGGGATAAAGGTTAATTGTATTTCTCCGTTTCTTGTTGCTACTCCGATGGCAACAAATGGTTTGAAGAAGGACAAGTTGGAGGTTGAAGAGTTCATTTCATCTACAGGGATTTTGAAAGAAGCGGTGCTTGAACCAGAAGATGTAGCACAGGCAGCTTTGTATCTAGCAAGTGATGAATCCAAGTATGTGAGTGGAGTCAATTTAGTAGTTGATGGTGGTTATAGTCTTACTAATCCCTCTTTTGCAATAGCAATGAAGAGTCTATTTTCTTAAGAGAGTGCAGGATATTTTGAATAATTAGTCAAGATTCATGCTTAATGCTTACTAATAATTAATGAGAATTGATATTACATTTTCTTATGAATATTGAGGAAGAAGAATTCAAATTATTAGATTTGTCTATTCCTAATCGACAGATGCATTATTAATAAATTAGAATGTTCAGCGACTTAATTATATTTTATTTTGAAGACAAATTTTCAATTCAAATTACAATCGGCCAGTTCTGGAGAAAATCAATTTAGAAATTTTAATTTCTAGATACAATTTGTTGCATTTCTGGGAGCTCTGTTTTCACGGGAAGATGCAAAACATGCAGTATGGTCTTGCGACAGTTCTTGTGCACCTATACCTTTGTTTTTTAATCAGCAAATAAAAATTTTATTTTATTAAATGGACATATTTGTGGGTTTTAATGCAAAACATGCCGTACAAAGGTTTTGTTTTGGTTATAATGTCGTGGGTTCTATTTGTTTATTCTTACCTCAAGATCAAACTTAATCTAGTTGTTTGCACCTGTTTTCTTTAACTGATTTTAGGTCTTAGTTTGAGTGTATTGGTAAAACTTATTTGCCTGTGTTAGATTCCTGAATTGGTGATGTGTGCATTTCATCTATACATATTTATGTCTTTGATTTCTTAGTTTGGTCCAATTTTAAGGATTTTTAATAGATTACAGTTAGTTTTTGCATGCATTATGCATATTTTGCATTTGTCTTGTATTACAATGGAGGTTCTATCTTTTTTAATGAGAAAAATCATAAAGAGAAGGTTATTTTAATTATTTTGGACCGTTCCACAAGAAAAGGACTCAGCGGCAAAATGTATAGGCGGTGCACCGACCATGCTTTTGGCTCCAGAGTGTTAGAAGCATTTGATGCAAAATATACGGTCAGTCAATCGATCGTATAACAAATTCACCACTAGTCAACTGGTTGTATAAAAAAGCTGTGGCCATTGCATCGGCTGTGAATTTTGCTCCAGAGAGTTAAAAGCTTTTGGTGCAAAATGTACGGCCAGTTAACCGGTCGTATAAAAAAGTCACGATCGTTGCATTAATCGTGAATTTTGCTTGGATCCAATTACAGAATCTGTCCGCTTGTCGTGAATTTGGCATAGTGAATAGATAGCATAAAAAGCACAATCAGAGCATCGGTTGTATATTTTCCTCAGTTGGCAAATTAAAAGTGGAAGAATAGGTCAAAGATCTTTTCAAAAAAATACTGTTGATCTTTTTTAAGGCTATAAAAGGATGCAGAAGGAATGCAAATGGGCAAAAAGTAATAGCTATGGAACAATTCGGATTTAGAAAGAATTAGTTGGGGGATTAGCTGAAGGATCTACTCCATAGTTAGCAATTAAAATAGAATTTTGATCTTAGTTTTCTATCTGGACAAGGATGGTTCTAGAATTACCAATTCTTCTCAATCTTTTGATTTGTAACTTGATTATGTGCAGTGAGTAGTTCTCTTAACTAGTATTGGGTGAAAACCCATTTGAGCAACAGTTATATAATTAATTCCTTTTGTTTCTGTTTATTGAATGTTTTCTAGATTCATGTGTGTGTGTAGTTAAAGCATATAAATGTATAAAGCTCCATGTTTGTATAAAATGAAATGAAATGATAAAGAATTAGAAGGTGAAATATTTTGTTCGACCGACCCACACATAAACTTAGGAAATAGACTTAATAATAAGCTATTCCTTTAAGGAACTAGGAAGAATCACATAGAATAATGGAGTAGAATCATCATTGCACCATAAGAATTAGATGCTCTTATAATTCCAGAACGTTTACGTCACTTGGAAGAGGGCATAAATATGAATGGATTCCTTCCCCTTCAAGGAACATTTCTTAAATAGATAAAAACGGAATTAAGATTCGTAATATCGGCCAATGGAGTTGAACTTGATGCTAGTGCCTCTTATTATTTGATTACAACAAATCTAACTTACCTTCTTTTAAATTAACTTTTTACTTGTTTGCTTTACATTTGAATAGTTTAGATTACATAAATTCTCCATTTAATTTCTAGACAATCTATCTAAATGTAAAACTAATATTCAATTCCGTTCGATATCTTTAATATACTAATTGCACGATCCATACATTTATAGAATCGCTAACAATTAGTTGAATTTTTTTCGGTTTTTTCTTTTCTAATAATATTAAAAAATTTATTTAGGAAAAACTCAGTAAAATTAAAGAACTATACCCTAGCCAATAAGCGCTCCTAAATATATCAAATCTATTTAAAAAATGCTAAGTAGAAAAACCTGAATAACCTTAAAAATAAAATATAAATTTCTTTTGGACACATGTATCTAATCGTTATGATTTTTTATTCATAAAAAAGTTTGGAGATCTGATGGAAGATGATATTTACTGCATGGTTTAAGAGTTCGATAAGTCTACCAAGTGGCATTAATTCTACTTTTGTGACTTTGATATCAAAAGTATATTTTTCTTTGTCCTTAAAGGATTATCAACCTATTTCTTTCGTGGGAAGTTTATACAAGTTTATTCCTATATTTTTAAATTTTATAAATAAATCCATATATTTTTTATATTTACGTGTTTCCTCACATCTTCGTTTTCTATATTCAAAAAAAAAAAAATGTTTTTTCAAGTCCGTTTCTATATTTTCCTATTTGCATCGTAGGATGGATTCCATATAATATTGAAATTTTATTTAGAGTATAGCAACTAATCTTATTGAAATTATATATGTTAATATATAATAAAGTATATTGAATAATAATACTAAACTTTTGATAGAACTCTAAATAATCAATAATACAGAACTTTAATAATTTTTATCGAATTTATGTTAATTTCAATATATATAATTTAAATTTATTTGAAAAAAAAAAAAAATATTCTCAAAATTTGATTTTGATTTGATGGTTCACAGTATATATGTCAAATCGATGTAATACATGTAGAAATCTGACTTATTCGTTAAGTCCTTTCATCTTTTACGCAGCCCCTTGTCAAATCAAGCACGATATTTTTAAAGTGCAGATCATTGGTTATGAGAATATAATAATGATGACTTCTTTAAGGTAAATATCCAATTTCATTACATATTGTTCTTATTACAATTTGGTTTTCTTCGTTTCAAACGTTCTAAATTCTAATTATGTATTAATTGCATTTTGTGATTTTGTTTGAAGCCAATTTGATTGCTTGAACAAGATAATGTTTGCGGTAAAAAGTTTATATAACAATTATTTTTCAAGTGTCAAATCTGGTAGCATAGGCGCATCTCATTCTTCATAATTGTGTCATAATCAGTTTTTTTCCTTACATTATATGCAATAAAAAAATGTAAATTATTTTAAATTGTGCAAATAAATAGGTTGAAACAAATTCAAAATTAATTCGCTAATTAAATAATTAATATTTTTATTATTTTAAATTAAATAATTAATTAAAATAATTATTTTTATCGAATAATTTTTATTGAATCCACTATATAAAAAGTTACTCTTTTCATTCTATTTATACAGAGAAAATTTTCTTTTTGTACGCTTTTTATTTATATAGAGAAAATTTTCTAATATAATAACTTTGGGACTAATGCCAAGAAAAAAAAGTGTAATATATACTTACTTTGATTTATGATTAAATATTGATTTTAAAAATATTTCAAGAAAGTAGCAGACATCATGATGGTTGGCATTTAATATTTAAAAATTAACTGAAATGTGCATAAAAAAATTGTGAAATTCAAACACATTTTGTACAGATATTAATTTCATTAAGGAGCTTATACTTAACATTTAAGTGTGCACATATAGTGAAATTCACCCAAAAATATTAATTTAATCATATTTTATTATTTCTATTAATGAGATAACTAGAAAATGTAAAGATTGGTGCTTATATTTGCAAGGTTTTTTGCAAATTTCTATAACAAAATGTAGACACATAAAAATAGCTATGCACACTTATAATTTCGTTCTGATAAACAACTTTATCTTTTAATTAGTCTACACGTACAATAGAAATACATGAATATTTTTATATGACAACATACATATATTAAAAATATGTGTAATATAAATTAAAATTCAGTAAACATATTGAGTAGTGAATGTTGCACTTCTGTTGTGGCTTTTCAAACCATTTGACTATAAATTTCAATTACATCAGACAAACAATCATTCATCATAAGGTTATTCTTAAACATGTGCTTGATTTTATAATTGTTACCTCCATTTCACTTGATGATATCAACCATACAAGTTTGTAATGTGAAAAACACTTTATTCAAATTAAAAATAGACAATTCATATTAAACTTTAATAATAACATCAATCAGTTGCTCAATTGTATTTGGAGCTTCTTTATATTTGATTGAATCTATAGCTCTAAAGAAATCAAAGTCTAAAATATTTAGGTCATGGCTATTTGGAGGTTGTCTGTTTCACAGAACTTTCATTCCAGTATCAGCTGCATTATTATTTTTTGCATTATACCAAATTTTATAAATTGTATATAGATAGAGATAAACTATGTGTAACTTCATAAATACTGCGAGCATTTGACTTACTTTTTTTAGTTTTAGAACACAACAACATACAAGCAATATTTTTCACATCTTTAGTGATGTTTTTCCTTTTGTTAGCTTTTGGTGTATCTTCTGAAATGTTAATTGGTGGTGTTATTATTTCAAATTTCACAAAAAGGGATTATTCAGCGGATTATAAAGAGATTAAGTCTAAAGATTGATTGTTGAGTATAGACACAATTTCTAAAATTGCAAGCAAATTTTGAGAGATTGTATTTAAATCAAAAAGAAGGATTGTATCATGGCATTTGTGGATTAAATTTCAGAGTTATAAACTTATCTCCATTTAAATGAGTTCAGTTTTAAAAATTTTGGCTCCAAATTTTAATTTTTGTACTTGCAAATTTAATAAAGCAAAATAAAGAATTCGAGATTAAAAATTTTAGCTCTAATTTTTTTTCAACTTTTACACCAATTTTTTCAATCCAAATTTGATATTGAGATTTTAGTGCATAATTACAATTACATAGTCCATGTTTCAATAACTAATTTTCTTTTTCATTATTTATCATCTTTTATTAAAAATTAATAACCAATTTAATATCTTTTTAGAGATAATTTGATAAGAAATCAATAAAAAGACCACCTCCTTAATTTTAGAAAAATTTTAAATTTTTCTATATAAATAAAACGAAAAAAGTATTATCTATCAATTAATAGTAAATAACTAATAATTAATAATTATTATCACAGTTAACAGTTATTAAAACTAAAAAAACTATTAACAGACCCTAAATAATAAGTGCTTTTTGTAAAATTAAGCTTAATTGCTCACATAGATCATTGTAGCACATGACACGAGGTAAGTGGTGACCGGTGATTGGCTTTTTGTCTGGTTATTGGTCAATAATGCACAACTCTTCACTGCACATGGTACAAGTACATACTGGCGACTGTTACGAGCTTTCTCGAACTCTGAAGTCTTGATAAATTTCGACGGCTAAGCTTTATTGTCTTATTTTAATTAAAATTAATAATACGGATTCTTTACACATTATTTTTCAATATATCATCTTTTTTAGTATTTAAATATTGAAATCTTTACCGATAGTGACACGCAATATTCAATTTGTTTAACACAAAATATTTCTTATAAAAATCTTATATATTTCTGTAATTGGATACAGAGTGGACCTTAAAGTTCTATCAACAAAAGCCAGCTATACATCCAAAATTTAATCAATAAAAATCATTTTACTCATTTTTATATTTAATTTATTAAAATAATTCATTTGATCATAATATAAAGTTTATTATAAAAAATAATTATTTAAATTTATAAATTAAAAAAATTTATAAATATTTTGAGAAATAAAGAAATAACAAATGAATAAAATGTGACCAAAGGTATTATTTTGTATCAGAACACTAATACCATTGTTTTCCGTAGTAATAGCCTACCTTTCATAACTCATCAAGTCAAGTTAGCTAATTATTTTTTGTCTATAAAGATGCAATTAGTTTGCATAGAAAGCAAGATCCACAGTTAAGCCCATAGATTTCATTGTTACAGGTGCTTTTGCTTTGATCAATTTCTGGGAAAACATGGGTTCTGATCTTTCTGCAACATCAATCGCCAAAAGGTCAATTGACTACTCTTTTTATTTATTTATTTTTCGTACTAAGAAAGTGAAAATTGTCCATCCAATTTGAACTAAGATCCATAAAAAATTGACACCTAACATGATACGTCAAAATAATATTATAATATATAAAAAATTTGTAGACATGAAAGAAGGTTGCATTGGTGGAGCCAGTGGAATAGGGAGTGTACGGTGAGGCCATTTGTAAAACATGGCGACAAAATATTGATTGCAGATGTACAAGATAATCTTGGACGGTCACCCTGCCAAGAATTCAGCTCTCCAGAAACCATTTCTTATGTCCATTGTGATCTCAGTAAACCATTTCTTAGAATTAAGTTTTTCTTTGCATGAGAATTCTTATTTAGAATTTTCCGTCTAGACACTTATAAAGTTCTAGCACATCGAGACAAAAGCTAAAAGGCAACAGTATTAAAGAGTCCTATTGAGGACAATATGAAACTGTGAGTAGAGTTAAAGAATCTGCATCCCTCGTGCATTTTACATCCATGCATACATGAATAATGTGCTATCTATATGAAGCATGAATGCATGTAGAAATGACATATAGGTGTGTATGCCATGAATTGCATCGAACACATGTATTTATATATCAAAATATATGGCGATGTTGGGTATTATACACTATATGAATGATGTGAAATTTTATAATTGAATGTGACTTGTTTGTGATGTGCTGAAAATTTAGTGTTCGGATTGGGATTGAATATAAAAATTGAATAAGAGGCCACGATTATAAAAAAAATAAATTTAATTGATTTAAATTTATTACGTAAGAAGTCTTAAATTTATTTACGTTTTAGTGTCAATTGGCCTATAAATTTAATTACATTTTAATTAAGCTTTTCGATTAGACTTTTCTTTTTAGTGTTACGACAAAAGAGAGATTTCAATCTGAATTTTCTTTTAAAATTATATATATATTTTTCATTAAATTATATTTCAGTGTATAAATTTATATTTATATTTTTCATTAAATTTTCTTTTATTTATATTTTCTTTTTAATTTTACTATTTAAATTAGATTTGCCTATGGATCCAATTATAGATAAAATCAATTGAAATATAACTTTTTAAAAAATTATTACTACTTTATCATTTTATATATAAAATATTGATTTGATGTTTTATTAACACAACTTCTCAAATAATAATTTTCATACTTTTAACTAATTATAAATATTTAATTTATAAAATTTTGTAAATTTAAGCGAAGCTGAACTGTTCAATGCCTTGTACAATTTTACAAGTTGATGGGTTTAATAAGTATAAACTTTTTCTGCAAATAACAATGAAAAATTTATGCATTTGGCTAATTATAAATCAAATATTTCATCTACCATCGTTGTATTTAGTAATGCCTATCTTCCACGCAGAATTAGTCAAGCTGGCTGATTATTCTTTTTCTATAAAGGAGCACTTTTAAATAGAAAGCAAGAATCCAATTGAGCGCATAGATTTCATTCTTAGAGGTGGTTATAATTTTATCAATTTCTGGGAAAAAAATGAGTTCTGATCTTTCAGTAACATTAACCACTAAAAGGTAAATTGACTGTCTCAATAGAGGTGGTTATTTTTATTTAATGTCTTTGCTTTTGCAGGCTAGAAGGCAAGGTAGCATGGATAACTTGGTGGCGCTAGCGGAATAGGTGAAGCTGCTGTTAGGCTATTTGTTGAACATGGAGCTAAAGTTGTAATTGCAGATGTTCAAGATGAGCTTGGGCTATCCCTTCGTCAACAATTCAGCTGTCAAGAAAACATTTGTTACGTCCATTGTGATGTAACTAGCGATGAAGATGTCAAAAATGCTGTGGATTTAGCCGTCTCCAGGTATATCTATGCATTAGCCATTTGAATGCAGAGATGTACATGAGTCGAGCTTAAAAGTTTGTATTTTCAGTCTTCGATTTACACAAGGAAAACGAATCTAATAATAGTTTCATTATGTTGTATATAGTGAATTAAATGTGAAGTTTACAAATATTTATTTCATTACTATGAAATTTGAATAACGTGTAGTTGTTCTACACTGTAAATCATTGAATGCATTTATACCGTGCTGAAAAGAATTTTTTATGTTGCGCAAGCAGCTTTGTATCTAGCAAGTGATGAGTCTAAATATGTGAGTGGACTCAACTTCATTGTTGATGGAGGCTACAGTCTTACTAATCCCTCTTTCGGATTGGCAATGAAAAGCCTATTCTCTTAAGAGCTTGTTGTCTATGAATTTATATTTTACTTAGATTTAAAAATACACCCAATTTGATATTAATAAGAATTTTATGATGCCTATATAATGTTATAGCACAATATTTAATGTTTGCTCACTTTTAATATTTATTTCATTCTAGTTTCGATATTGTTCATTCTTTTTTTGTTTAATCTAGTTATTACTTTTTAGCTTAATTACTCAAGCAATCTCAACTTTCGAATATAAAATATAATGCCAACTTTAAATTCAACCTTAATCAATTTCAAATAGAAAATTGTGGTAAATTTTCCTTATTTGAAGAAAACAAGATCATATGCTAGTAAGAAAATAACATTCAAAAACTTTAATTATTTATTTTCGATTCTTACTTACAATATAGTTATTGTCTTTGATCATAACTCTTCTAGATATATAACTGGTCATAGAGAAGTAAATTGTGATGGAAAACCTGAAATTTAAAAAAATATTTAAAATAGTTACAAGAGTGCGTCAACTCAGTGAATAAAGTTAAATAATTCTCATACCGTAAATAGTTTATTTATTATTTCTAATTATAGGAATACGATCATTCATACAATGACAAACAAAGCAAACACATCTAGGAGCACATCACGCAAGTAACCAAACAAATGGTATTAGTCATTGGCATCACCAAACTTTTCTTGGATAAACTGTTCCCTCTCACCTGGTTTTATCCACTTGCACAAGGGGCTTTATCCCCCCACTATCGAAGCATTTCGACTTTAGGTCAAGGAATTCTATCTCTTCTTTCTAAAGAAAAACAAAGCATTTTTGGCTAAATGTCAATAAATACCATCCCTCTAAACGGAGTTTTTTTTACACATTGGGTCATTTCATCTTCATTCCTCACCCCAACAGTCTAGCCGTCCTCACAATTCAAAACTGTCACAGTGATCCCATCGTCCCAGGAGGATATCGTCCCAAAAGCATTACCGACAATTTTCAATAGCATCTCAAATAACAATGTAGTATACTATTTGACATAAAAATGCAGCATCACATCACATCCATTGGGTACGAACTCTTTCCTTCAATCATTAATCCATTCATCAAATTCATTAAAATCACTTATTGAATATTACTGTTCATATATATTTTATCATTTTTTTAACTAACACTCATAACGACTTATGTATAACTTATACCTATATATAAAACTAAAGTGAATTTGATAGAGAACGATGTGCGAGCGTCAAGGGGAGACTAAGAACGACTTATAAGAAGCCTAGTTGCGGTTCGTTGACCGTGAGTCCACGGAAATTGATTGGAGGCAAAGATGATTTTTTGGGTTCTTATCCCTCCTAAAGATGAATTTAGAGTCCGAGTGAATTCGATCTGTTTCGAATTTCGATTCACTTTTAATCGATTTTTCTTTAGTTTTCAAGTAGTTTAAATCACAATGTCCTCCGGTTTGATATGTTTTAGATTGTCCTTTATTTTATTTATTAAAAATTTTATTTACCCAATAAATATTTTTTTATTTTCAATTTTCAATTTAAATCAAAAGTCTTTTGGAAATCAATAAATCAGATTATTTTACTGGTCTTCAAATCCTTATAAGATGTAATATGGATAGATTAGATTATATTTAAGAGTATAATTAATGAGTCGTGGCAACTTTGAGTTTGGCTTTCAAAAAAATTCAAAATGGTTCGCCTTGAATCCAGCTCGAGTATGCTCTTTTAGCAATCAAGCCGAGCTCGAATCTAATCATATTTAACTTGAAAAGCTTGTCGAGCGTTATCGAACTTTTTATACATACATATAAGTAATATTATTTTAGATTACTCAAGTTTAAAATTTTTAAAGTTGAATTCGAGCTTAAAGTCAAGCTTGAACCGAGCTTGAGCTTTCATCGAGCCAAACTCGAACCTAAATTTTCAAACTCATTGAATATTAAGCCAAGCTTCGAGTTTGATAAATTCGAACTCGACTCAGCTCATTTACACCCCTAATTATAGTGATCAAAACCTTTTTTCTTTAAGTTAGCAACTGTGATTTACATGTTTTCTTTGACAATTGGATGAAAGACATCTCTTTGGAATCAAAAATCCTTTTCAAGGCTTAACTTTGGGCAAGTTTTGCAAAATCAGCTTTTTATTTAATAGTTTTTAGTAATTTTAATAGCGTTTTTAACTGTTTTAATAACTTGTAGTTATTTGAGTAGCATTAAAAAAATATTAAAAATTAAACGTTATATGAGTTAATTTTTTATAAAAATCTTAACATTTGAAAATTAATTCAAATACTATATTACTAAATAATATTAAAAATAATAATCAAACACATTAAAAATTACTTAAAAAACTTTTGCGGAATACAGTGCAAATGGTTAAGTGTGATATTTAGTGCATACCTATCATTATACCAAGTTGTCTCAACTAATAATAGAATCCTTTTAATTGCAGCTTTTAATAAACTAAAGAATTTAAAAATTCTATACCAATGTACGTTATTTTTGTGTCATTAGCATGCTAACTTGTTCTAGTAGGTAAATGTTACTTTTTCTTTTTTCTTTCAAATTCTTTTTTTAAGAAAATTTTTATAATTATATATTTATGAAATAATATATGATCTCACATAAAAAATAGATAAATAAAAATCTTAATATGAATATTAAAATTCTTGAAAATATTTAACCACAATAAATAATTTTTTTTTATAAAATTTTATAAATGATCTTAATTAATATTATTTATTAAAAAATTTATAGACTTGAGTTGTAAAATTGAAATATGTATTGATTTAAATTATTGAAAAGATTTTTATTTGTGCTACACGTTATGCAATTTATAATATAAGTAATGATATAATTAAAAATTTTCATTATTTTTTTAGCTAATACTAAGTTTGCATTAACTAAATACATTTTTGAGATTATAAATGCAGTTTTGATATACAAAATAAAATTTTGATTTTTTTTGAAATACCACATATAAAATTCAACTTAAATGACTAGAGTTATAAAAATTTTAAAATAATTTTAGTATAATAATCATGCTATGAGTCATATTTTAATTAAGTATTATAATATGTACAAAAATCATTATGAACATCACAGAAATTTTAAAATAGTTTTATATGACTAAGCTTTTTTTAGAAAAATATATGTTCTTTATTTATTTTAGAGAAAAAATATTCACTCAGTATATTCTTTGTGTTAATTATTTATTAAAAGTATACTTTATATTTATTATCGTTAAATAGTTTGAATTTGTATCATTTGACTCAACAAAACAAGATTTTAAACATAATAATAAATGTAATTGTAAGAATAAAATTAAATAATTCACAAATAATAAATGACCGGTTTAGTTATTAAATATTTTTAAATTTTATTTTTATATTTAATAATAAAAATCTAATTATAGAAAAAAAAAATAAAAATTTTATTTTTTATTATCTATTTTTATAAATAGCAGATCATTTAATTAATTTTAGATTTAATAATTCATAATAAAATATTTTAAATCTAACGGTAAATAAGAATTCTGCATCAATATAAAAATTATAATACGCGTATTATAATCTTATCCTTTAATTGCATACTTTGAAATCCAAACTTAGAAGATGATCTTGACTTTATGTAATTGCAAGGAAAGGTAATCTTACCTAACGCGTGACCAGTAACAAGTTAAAAATCAAATATTTTGGCTGAAACCTCATTTTATTTAAAATACAAAGAAAATAATAATTACACTTTGGCATTATTATTTTATTATTTTTGAACATAATAAGATAAATATTACTACATAGAAATTGAGAAAGACTGCCGCCAGCTATGACTATTTTCAATGGATGGACTAAGATCGAATTAGGGCACGGCGGCGGAATTTTATTTACATATTTAATTATTTAATAAATATAGTGGCTTGATGGAATTTCTTACATGAGGATTAGAAAAGAAATTACACAATGTATTCGTGGATTTATTAAAATAAATTGCTAATAAATCACTAATAACTAATGCAATTTATTATTTTCATATTTAACAATGAATTTTAAAATAAATTATAATATTAATATTTTTAATTATTTTTACTATTAACATAAATAAAAATAAAGTATTTATATTTAAAGTTAAATTATTTTCGGAAAATAATTATTGTTTGAATAAGGTACTATGAGCAACCTGCTGTCCACATGAAGTGGCTTTAATTTTCTTTTCTTTGACTTCCAAAGGTACAAATGGACTGTGCCTATAAATTTCCAATCAACAAAGACTAAACCATTCACAACCATACATATTAGCCTCTGAAATATCTCCTCACTAACCAGCTTCTTTGTCATTCATCAGCTTATTAATTCCCCAAGGAGATGGCAGCAACTTCCACCGCCAGAAGGTATTTCTTTACTTTCTTTTGCAAAATTCTGGATATGACAAAATAAAGCATTTTTGGAAAAGAAAAATTAACTAAAAATGCTTTTCTTAATTAATTTTGCAGGCTAGAAGGAAAGGTAGCATTGATAACTGGTGGAGCTAGCGGCATAGGCGAGTGCACGGCCAGGCTCTTTGTCGAACAAGGAGCTAAGGTCCTTATCGCAGATGTCCAAGACGATCTTGGTCATTCCATTTGCCAAGAATTTAACAATCAAGAAATCATTTCTTATGTCCACTGCAATGTAACTAGCGATTCCGATGTCAAAAACGCAGTTGACACCGCCGTTTCAAGATATGGCAAACTAGACATAATGTACAACAACGCTGGAGTTTCCGGTAGCCCCGGAGCAAACATTTTAGGATCAGATAATGAAGAGTTCAAGAAAGTATTTGATGTGAATGTTTTTGGTCCTTTCTTGGGAGCCAAACACGCGGCAAGAGTTATGATACCGGAAAAGAAAGGTTGCATACTTTTTACAGCAAGCGCAGTTTCTGTTTGTTTAGGTGAGTCTTCACATGCATATGCAGCCTCAAAACATGCAGTGGTAGGTCTTGCAAAGAATTTAAGTGTTGAGTTGGGGAAATACGGAATAAGAGTAAATGCCATTTCACCATTTTCTGTGGTAACTCCAATGATGAAAAATCTTTTGGGAATAACTGATAAGAGAGCGGCTGAGGAATTTATTTCTTCAATTGGGAATTTGAAGACAGTGTTATTGGAACCTGAAGATATTGCAAATGCTGCTTTGTATTTGGCAAGTGATGAGTCTAAGTATGTTAGCGGACTCAATTTGGTTGTTGATGGAGGTTTCAGTCTCACTAATCCCTCTTTTGCCATTGCCATGAAGAATTTACATTCTTAAGATATGGTCGTTGGTGGCCTTTTTTTTTTTTTTTTTTGTGAGATTCGGGTGCTTTAAATTCTGCAATTTTAACTTTTATTGGTCAAAAAGTGTGTTTTTTTAATTAAATTGCATGTAGCCCCATATTTAATGATAACGTCAATTTCAATCTATTTTTTTTATTAATATATATTAACTAACTAAGTAACTAATTAATATATAGTAACGTCACTTTCAAATCAAGGATTGAAAATTTAAATTATTCATGCTAAAATGAATAATATTCTTGCTAAAATTTTAATTTAAAAATAAAGTCAAATGCCCTTAATAATATATTAATTTAAAATACAAATTTGGAATGTTATATCACATTTACTCTCATCTCAATCAAGGGAAAAATTTTTGCACTTAAACTATTAATGTGAAAAATGATTTTTATTACTTTTTTTTTTTTGGTTTGGACACGCTTAACCTTGGGGTTGTATTTAAATGTATTGTCCACTTCAGGACATAATCACTTGTTGGTAATGAGGAAATTTAATTTAGAAGGCACAGTTTGAAGTCCACGAACAATTGAAATTGTTAATATGAAGACGAGGGGCAAGCTCCTAAAGTTTTTTAAACTTTTTACCTTATAAATGTTTTTTTTTTTTTTTACTTATTTGGCTCCCCTAAACTTTGGAAACATTTCTTTGGCTGTCTCCTATTTTTTTGGGCTGCTCTGCTTACATATTATTTAAAAATTTGAATTAAAATAAGATTTTTTTTAGTTAAAATGATAAGCCTAAATTTTCGATCCAAAATTTTGCATTGAATATAATATAAACACACCACGTAATTAATATTTATTAATAGTTTTTGGATTATAAATCAAAATTCATTGATTAGTTAATCCACCGAATGGTCAAGAATACTAGTAGAGTGCTGCACCAAAAATGAATAAAGCCATCCAATGGATGGTGGTCAGCAATGGTGACTGGAATGGAAAGGTAAACTTGTGGATTTTTCAACGGATATATTGGTCCTCTTCTTTAAATTAAATATTTTTATTTTCTCTTGCTATCTTTTTTTCTTTTTTTTTAATAATCCAAGTGAGGTTCAAAGAACTCAGTTGGAAGTGAGAAAAATGATTGAGTAGGAAGACTTTGTTTCCTTGCGCTTAAAATCATGACAATGACATTAAGACCATATCTGCATGTTCTTTGGGTAAGCTTTTACCCGCTTTCTAACTTTAAAATTTACTTTTTTTTTTATAGTGTTTGATAATATAATATTTAAATTGACTGTTAAAAATTAATATTTTTTATAAAAAATTACTAAAACGGTTAAATTAATTTTTAAAATTTGCTAATTCACTAAACATGCTCCATATCCCAATGGGAGTAAATTGAATAAGAAAAAAGTTTGAACCACATATCTTTTGTGGAAACTTTCCAAGTTTGTTAAAAATATTAAGCTGAATGAATATAATCGTTAGGTAGTTTTAAACGGTAGAATTTTGATTGGGACTATTTAGAATTTCAAAGAGAGTGACTTGATGTAATTAATTAATATTATATATAGTTGATGTAATGGATAATCCATAGATTTTTATATAATTAATATTTTAATATTTTAAATAATGACGAATACAATTGAATATTAAATTATAGTGTAAAAAAAATTGCCCAAACATTGAAATTAATCTTATAATATAATCATCATTTTATTATATGGTTAGATTACATTTAACGAAAGGTAGACTAAGTTTTGGTTATAAAAACATTTGCATAGTGCTGGCAATATCTCAAAACAGTATTTAAGATGAAATAACTAAAAGAGCAGAAAATATTAGGCTATCAAGGGGAAAACACAAAGTGAGTGCCAAAAGTTAAAGTCTCAAACGACTTGTAGTTCACAAACAATATTTTATTTCTACAACAAAATCATTAATAACAAAGTTAATCTTTATTGCCATGTTTACATATCCTTCAGTGAGCTTGAATCCACCAAGCAACCCAAATATATTTTTTAACAAAATTTCCAGTATCAGAATCCAACAAGTAAATAGCATCATCGCTTGCAGACCAAACACAGGACATACGTAAAAACTCAGTCCCCACCCAAAGTACTCCAAAGATGCCACTATACTCCTGGTTATTCCAACCAAAATGACACCAGAAGCGTGTAGTTCCCCAAATGTTCAAACAAAACCGAAATTTAAATTCTCGAGTTGAAGATAGTGCATGGTTACCTAGATCATCATCTACAGTCTACCAGCTGTGCCCAAGAACTTGGTCGTTGCTCAAGTTGTTCATCATGTGCACATTATATTCTTTCAAACACAAACCAAAACAAGATTGTCCATTTATAACCAATGAGCTTAGCGCAAACAAGAACACCACATAACTATCAAGAGCTCTGATCATTCTTTTTTATTGATGTTAATGAAGATTGTTGTTATAGTCATTTGTAGTTGTTAGCTAGTCTCTATATACCTTTCACTTCTGTCTCTCTTTTTTTTTATTTAAAAGAAAATTTCCAAAAGATAGGTGCGAAAATATTTACCAAAAGGGCATCAAATTGATTTTTCTAAAGAACTTGTTACATCCGTTTGTAAGCGTAACTAGTTCTTTTGTATCTTTTGTTAAGGTTAGACTAGTTATAATAGATGGTTCTTTAATCCCGTACAAAATAAGTTGAGTTAAACCTGTTTCGAGTTTAAAAGATTCAAGTGTCAGGAAAAAAAAAAAGAAATTGAAATATGTGAAGTCACTTTTTTTTATATTTTTTTAAAAAATAATATCTTAACATTGTTTCTTACTGCAGTTCTTGGATAAATTTGTAACAATTATTTTATATTTTTATATAATCGCTGTCATTCGCATTTTATTATTTTATTTTACAAGTTTCAAATGTAAAAACAAATTTAAATTCTTGATATAGTAGTGCTTTATGGATATCCTAATATATTAGAATACCTCAAATTTTGTAGGGTTTTGAGAATTCAACAATGAGTTATTGAGCAAGATTCAACATTAAGAATTCAGTACAAATAGAGGATTCCTTAATCTGTATTGCCATGTTTAGATATACCTTGTTGAGGTTGAACCCACCAAGCATCCCAATTATATTTTTTAACAAAACTGTTAACATTATTATCGAACGAGTAAATAGCATCATCTCTTGCAGACCAAAAACAGTTTGATAATGGGCACATACTCAAGAACTCAGACCCCACCCAAAAAATTGCAAACGTGCCACCATACTGTTGGTTATTCCAATCGAACTTACACCAGAAACGTGTAGTTAACCAAACGTTCAAACAAAAATCGAAATGAAAATCTTGACGTGAAGATAGTACATGGTTACCCAGATCATCGTCAGCAGACCAGCAGCTGAGGCCAAGAACTTTATTATTACTCAAGTCGTTGACAATGTGCACACGATAGTCTAGCGTAATACAGAAACCAAAACAAGATTGATGATTCATAGCCAATGAGATCAGTGCCAGTAAAAACACTTCATAACTATTAAGAGTTCTGATCATTCCTTCTTTTTTTTTTTTTTTTTTTTTTTTTTTTTGGTGAATGGAGATTTTCTTTAGTCTTATATATATATATATATACACTTGTTAGGTAGTCCCTATCTTTATCTTTCCTTTCCTTTCTTTTTTTCTTTTTCTGGGGAATTCTACAATTCTTGAAATGTATAATTGCATCATCTTCCTGTCGTTTTGTGTGCATGACTTTGTCCAATTTAAAAAGATGAGCCTTTCTTTTAGTTGAAGTTAGATTAAATATTTATACCAAGATTAGGAGGTTCATGAGAAAGTTCCTTCTTATAATTACCAAAATGTCACTTCTATATGGTTTAATATTTCCTTAGTAGTAATTTACATAGCACGAGAGAACTGGGGAAGATAAAATTAGATAAGGGAGAGTGTTCTTTGTACTTTTACATGAAAGAACTACATGCTTTTGGGGCGCTGGTGTAGTGGATATGATTAATCTTGGTATTTGCCATGTGCCTACAGCAGATTTATGGGCATTTTCTGAAGGTATTAAGCTGGCAAAAGAAGAAGGCATAAAAAAAATCCCAGTTGAATGTGATGACAACTTTGTGGTAAAGATGATTCCTGGAGAGCTTAGTTTGCCTGGTCTTTTGCGTCCTTTGGTTAATTCGATCAAGAAAGAAATAAATGGAGGATGGGAATGCAAGATCAACCATATCTATCGAGAATACACCTCTCAATGTCCTCCTAACTTGTATAAGTGGCTAATACATAGCTTAATCTAGGCTTTATGCAGTTTTTTTTTGCTGTATTTCCTTCCTCAATCCAAAAAAAAAAAAATAAAAATAAAAAAGAGAGAGAGAGAGAGAGGAAAGGATTTTGAAGTTTTGAACTCTTACATATATACTCAAACATTGTTGTTAGAGCCCGTTCTTAAGAAAAAAAATTATTTTCCTTGATTATTTTGTTCTCTGTCAAACTGAAATCCTTTATTCAGTTTCCTTCACCAAAGATTAATTGCAAGATTAAGGCATGATCTTTATCGCTATGAAAGAGATAAATAGTTGTTTATATTGATTTGAGTAATTTTGCAAATGGCTTTAAAAAAAGTTTTCTATATCTTATGTTTGGCTCATAAGTTACACTTTGCATGGTGGCGGCGATAAGGCATCAGAATTCAGAAGAATATTCAAGATAACTAAAAAATAGAAGGAAGAAAATATTAGGATGTCAAGGGGAAAAAAACACAAAATGACTGCCAAACTTAAGCTTCACGAACAATATTTTCTTTCTATATCAAAATCATTAATGACAAAGTTAATCTTTATTGCCGTGTTTAGATATTCCTTTCTGAGGTTGAACCCACCAAGCATCCCACTTATATTTTTTAACAAATGTTCCAGTACCAGAATCCAACAAGTAAATAGCATCATCTCTTGCTGACCAAATACAGTTTTCATAATGGCACATATGCAAAAATTCATCCCCCTCCCAAAATACTCTAAATGTGCCACCGAACTGATGGTTATTCCAATTAAAGTCACACCAGAAACGTGTAGTTTCCCAGATGTCCACACAGAACCTGAATTTAAATTCTTGAGATGAAGATAGTACATGGTTACCTAGATCATCGTCAACGGACCAACAGCTAAGGCCAAGAACTTTATTTTTACTCAAGCCGTTGATAATACGCACCTGATACTCTGACGTTAAACAGAAACCAAAACAAGATTGATAAGTCATGGCCAATGAGATGATCAGTGCAAGCCAAAACATTACATAATTTTTAAGAGCTCTTATCATTTTTTTTTTCTAAATGTGATTGGAGAATGTTGTTATAGTTATATATAGCTGTTAGCTAGTTTCTTTGTATCTTTCACTTCCCTCTCTTTTTTCTTGAAATGTGTATTTGCATCACCTTGCTTTCATTTAGCATGCATGTCTTTCTCCAACTTAAAAAGATAGTCCTTTCTTTTCTTTTAGTAGGTAGATTAAATATTTATACCAAGATTAGGAGATTCATGAGAAAGTTCCTTCTCATCACCAAAAGATTACTTCAGTATATTATAAATCATAATCCTCAATCCCAAACTAGATAGCGTCCTTGTTGACGTTCTGCAATATTTAGAAACAGTGAATATTTTAGTTCATTGTATGAAATTAGAAATTAATTTGATTATTTATGTGCTTATATTCAATTACATAATTCAAAAACTTACCCATATTGTTCGGAAACATACCATCTTCCATTTTCTGATAAAATTCTTTTTTTTAATTATTATATCAACAAAATCTTGTTTAGCATTGCTTTGAGTAATTTGCAGATGGCTTTAAAAAAAAAAAAAATTCTTGTTTGCTTTATATCGTAAGTTCTGTTCATGAATTGCACTTTGCATAATGGTGGAAATAAGCCATCAGAAGAAAATTTAAGCTAAAAATTAAAGAGCAGAAAATATTAGGCTATAAGGAAAAAAAAAAAAAGGAAAAAAAGAAAAGAAGTTTCTGACATTGCAGTAGTTTTCGCTATAGGATTTTGCTTTCAGTTCCACAGACGCAAAGTGAGTGCCAAAATTAAACGACTTGTAGTTCGGGAACAATATCAAAATCTGTGTTGCCATATCCTTTGTGAGGTTTTCAATTCAAAAAACTTCCCAATTATATTTCTTAACAAAATGTCCAGTATCAGAATCGAACAAGTAAATACCATCAACTCTTGCAGCCCAAACACAGTTTCCATAACCGCACATACGTAAAAACTCAGGACCCACCCAAAATATTCTAAATATGCCACCATACTGATGGTCACTACTCCAATTAAAGCTACACCAGAAACGTGTAGTTGCAAAAATGTTCAAACAAAACTTGAATTCAAATTCTTCTGATGGACTTAGCACATGGTTACCTAGATCGTCATCACCAGACCAGCAGACAAGCCCAAGAAGTAGCTCGTGAGGGAAGTTGTTGATTACGCGCACATGATATTCTGGAAAAAGACAGAAGCCGAGACAAGATTGACGATGCATAGCTAATGAGATTAGTGAAAGCAAAAATACCACAAAACTATTTAGAGCTCTACTCATTTTTTCTTTTAATGTGAATGGAGATTGTTGTTATAATCATACTCCTTCTATACGATATATAGGCTTGGTTTCTTTTTTATTTGTCTCATGTTGTTGTCATGTTTTGTTGTTCTAAGAAATAGACAATTTACTTAGTTCTCTATTTTGCCCCCTATTTAATGGCATATATACCAAAAAAAGAAAAGTAACGCTCCAATGGTCAATAATTAATAATCTTCAAATAGACTACAGTATATAAACGACTTTGGAGAAAGATCTACTAGCCAACTCTATTTATTGCTTTGATTATTATATTAAAAATTTTAAATTTTTATTAGTTCATAGATCATTACTATAAAGGCATATTAGAAAAAGTTAAAAGAAAAAAAATGTAATGCAACCATATTAACTATTTTTGGTTATAATCAATAGACGTAATCTCACTCGAATTTTTTCAGTAATGTGCATTTTTGGAATATCAAATTTATATTCTCATCTTATTAACACTAGGATTACTTACTTATCATCCAAACAAACACCTTCTCAGTATATTAATTTTTTTTTTAAGTGTTTAAGCAAACTAAGCATACATATGTGTGCGTTGATGAAGGGGAATATACAGTGTTATAGTTATTGGTAGTGTCTATATTTCACATCTTGTTTTCTTTTTTTTTTTTTTAAAAAAAAAAAAAAAACTTGTTTTTCTCTATGGAGCATTTTGCAATTCTTGAAATATGTATTTGGATCACCTTGTCGTCATTTAGCACGCATGATTTTCTCCAACATAAAAAGACTACACTTTCTTTTCGTTATAGGTAGATTAAATTTTTATACCAAAATTAGGAGATTCATGGAAAAGTTCCTTCTCGTTACCAAAAGATTACTTAAATATTATAGTTTAATAGTTCCTTAGGATTAATTTACATTGCACAAGAAAACTTGGAAGATGAAATTAGATGAGAAAGTGTTTACTTATGCTCAGATTCTATTTTCTTAATTTAAAAGGAGCTTTAATAAATTTAGATATTCCCTTTGTTCTCTTCATGTAGAGAAAATTTCTAATTAATGTTTTATATATATATATAGATAAATTTACTTGATTTGAAAACTTTGGAAAGAATGTTAAAAAAAAAAAAAAAAGTCTATAACCCCTTCAATCTAGCTTTGTTATAAGCCTTATTCGTGAAATAAACGAGATAATGGCAGATAAAATTAACATAGTTTAGGTATTTAATGTGTTTCCAATGCAACTGATTGATTATTCTCTCTTCATAGTTTTTAAATATATGCTCAGCTTTTAATTATGACACACGTATTCGTCCATATTTTCATGCAATTGTTTAGTACGTGAGAGTTAATGATTTCGTCGATCGAATAATATAAGCATGAACTTTAGTAAAATTTTGTATATAAATGCATGCAAAGCTGGGGCTCAACAATCTAAAGAGTTTAGCTCGCTCGAGCTTGGCTTTGTTTATTAATTAAACGAGCCTAATAATTTTACTTGAGCTCGATTCGATAAGCTTATAATCGAATTAGCTCGAGCAATCTTTTATTGAGTCAAGTTTCGAGAAGCTAACGTGTTAAAGTTCTAAATATACATAACTTGAGGTTATTATTTTCAATCTTCATATTTCTTACATTTTCTTCGCTTTTCAAAAATGCCTTAACTAACACCTATATTGTGATGGATATGGCCTAACATTAATGTTAAGATATCATCATCTAAATAATCATATCTTTCAAACCATAATTAAAGCATGATTATCAATATATTTAATACATAATTACCATAATATAAATGTTGAAGCAAAAATATTAGCACAGTTTTCAATACTCCCCTTGGTGAGATTTTTGGTCAACATGAACTTGAATCATCTTGAAGTACTATCTCTCTAACTTGTAAAATCAATTAGAATATATATATATATGTGTGCGTGTGTTTTCAAGTACCATCTCTCACTTCCTTCTCTTCTTTCTTGAAATGTATGTCTGAATCAGCTTGCTGTCGTTTAGTATGCATGTCTTTCTCCAACTTAAAAAGATAGGCCTTTCGTTTCTTTAAGTTAAAGGTGGTAGATTAAATATTTGTACCAAGATTAGGAGATTCATGAGGAAGTTCTTTCTCACTACCAAAAGATTACTCAATATGTTTAATATTTCTTGGAGAAGATAAAGTTAGAAGAGAGAAATGTCCTTTTTTTTTTTTTTTTCTTACTTCACATGAGAGAAGAAGGAAGGGGTTATCAAATTTTGAACACTTCACCTTTTACATTATTAGGCAAGAACTTGACCAGTGGGCTATTAGAATATCTATTTATGGTGGTAGAGATCAAAGACTGTATTTGAATATTTCAGAGAATTTGTATTTAGCAAATAAAAGCAAGTATTATATCTTAAAAGTTATTATGTTCATTCATTATAAATAATATTACCCAACTCAGATTTTTTTCTCTGTAGTTGCAATGACAATTCTATTTATTGGGTTCATTGACAAGCTGACATAAGGTCTTACCAATATCCTAGTAATTATAAAGTTTGGAATTCTATTCCTGCTTGTTTGTATTCCTTTTATTTATAAATGAAGTCCATTCTTAAGTTATTCTCTTCATAAATTGCACTTTGCATGTACTGACAGCAATAAGCCATCAGAAGAATATTTAAGATAAAATATTCAAGGGCAGAAAATATTAGGCTGTGAGGGCCAAAAAAAAAAAAAGTATAAGGCATTGCGGTCGTTTTTGTCAAGGTTCTTGCTTTTAGTTTCGTAGACACAAAGTGAGTGCCAAATTTAACGACTTGTAGTTCAGGAACAATAACTAATGTATGAAAATCAATGAAAAATGCAGCTTTTTGTCCAAATCTTTATTGCCATATTTAGATATCCCTTTTTGAGATTGAACTCAAAAAACTTCCCAATTATATTTTTTAACAAAATTTCCAGTATCAGAATCGAACAAGTAAATACCATCATTTTTTGCAGACCAAACACAGTTTCTAAAACTGCACATACGAAAAAACTCAGGCGCCGGCCAAAATACTTTAAACACGCCACCATACCGACGGTCATTATTCCAATTAAAGCTACACCAGAAACGTGTAGTTACCCAAATGTTCAAACAAAACTTGAATTGAAGTTCTTGAGATGAAGTTAATACATGGTTGCCTAGATCATCATCAACGGAGTAGCAGCGAAGATCAAGAACTAGATCATAAGGCAAGTTGTTGATTATGTGCACATGGAATTCTGGAAAAATACAGAAACAGAAACAAGATTGATGATGCATAGCTAATGAGATTAGTGAAAGCAAAAACACCACATAACTATTAAGAGCTCTACTCATTTTTTCTTTTGACGTGAATGGAGATTGTTGTCATAATCATACTCCTTTTATACAAGATAAAGGCTTGGTTTCCATTTTTTTTCCCCGGTAATAGGCTTGGTTTCCATTTTTATTTGTATACTATTGTTGTTTTGTTTTCTTTTTTGGAAATAGATAATTTACTTAGTTTTCTATTTTGACACCCTATTTAATGGGATATATACAAAAAACAATAGTGCCTCAATGCTCAATAATCAATAATCTTCAAATAAAATAGAGTATATAAACAACTTAATTTGGAAATAGTCCTATTACCCAACTTTATTTATTATCTTGATTATTATAATAAAATTTTAAATTTTAAATTAGTTCATTGATCATTACTGTAAGTCCATATTAGGAAAAAATTAAAGAAATGTAATACAACTATTTTTCCTTAAACATGCAAGCTAAGACTATATAAATATATCAAATAAGTATACACCAAAACATAATCCAGTGGTAAGTGCATGTTATGAGTTGTCTCTATCTTTCGCTTCCTTTTTTTTTTTTCCTGGGAAATTTTGCAATTCTTGAAATCTGTATTTGCATCTCCTTAATTGCTGTCATTTTGGATGCATGACTTTCTCCAACTTAAAAAGACTAGACTTTCTTTTATTTATAGGTAGATTAAATACTTCACCAAGATTAGGAGATTCATGGAAAAGTTCCTTCTCGTTACAAAAAGATTACGTAAATATTTCCTAAGTAGGATTAATTTACATTGCACAAGAGAGAGAGATCACTTGGAAGATAAAATTAGAAGATCAATAATGTTACCTTTTTAGATGCTCTGGTACTGTTTATTAAATTTAAAACAAGTTTAACAAACTGTGATGCTTATTAAAAATAGAAGCTTCAGTACCAAATTCTTAATTTTAGATAGAAGTTGTGATATCTCTCGATAGATAGACGAGAAATTAAAGAAAAAAAAAAAAGAAAAGAGAAATATGGATACTGACTGTATATGAGTTGAACCTAAATAGTGCTCTCGTCAGCTTGAACTTGAGCTTGGCCCAATAAACATATGCTTGAGTTTGAAAATTTGAGCTCGAGCTAAATTTGTTTAAGAATAACTAATTGAATTTGAGTCTTGGCTCGGCTAGCTCAGCTCAGTAACTATAAATAAGTCAGATTTCAAAATCTATCAAATCAAAATAATATTGTTTTAATGTATTTAATTAATTTTGGCTAACTGAAATAGCTCATGAGCTTAGTTCAATAAAGTTGACTCGTGAACTTGGCTCAATAAAGCTAGCTCATGAACCTAATGAATTGATTCGAGTTTGGCTCATTTATTAAACTAACTTGATAGTTTAATTTTTTTGAACTCCGCTTGATAAATTTATCAACTTAACTCAAACGAACATTTGTTGAGTCAAGCCTCAAGCAATTAACGAGTTACTAAACTTGTTTATCGCCCTAAATATGATTAACTTCAATTTATTATTTTCAATCTACTTACAACTTATTGCTTACATTTTCTTCATTTTTCAAAATGCCTTTTACTAATTAACACCTATACATTGTGATGGATACCTCGAACATAGACACCTAATATTAATGTTAAGATAATCATCTTATTCTAAATAATCATCATCTTCCCTATGTATAAACCATAATAATAGTATAATTAGGCCAAGTCCTTCTTGAAGGGCCCATTAATATTATATCAATTTTGCTGGGTTTAAACATGAAAGTAGTAATATTAAGCATCTTGTATTTTCACATTGGCATTTTCAATCTTCATACTAGTACTAGGCCTATGCCAAAGATAATGTTGAAATTGAAAAAAATTATATACAATTCGACTTTAATAAAAGAAAAATCATTTATAAAGATACAGAATTATTTTTTTGCTTTTTTATTTTTTTTAAATAGTTACAACCTTATGTTGACCAAGTGGTGAATGTAAGAATGCCAAAGGAATTATAGTAGTTCTAAATCCCATATGTAATTTCTAAGAGCTTTGCTCTCCCTCTTTCAAAAAAAAAGGAATTATAGTAGTTGATGTTGTTGCGGTATGATCGTCATATGGAGCAAATTTGTAAATAATATATCAAGAAAATAATAATGAAAATAAAGAAGACACTGATTTTATTGTAGAAAAACTCCTAAATAATATAAGGTAAAAAACCTTGCGAGTGTATAAGAATTTCACTATAAGAAATTAGGAATTACAATTTATCTTAATTTAACAAGGAGAACCAATGAAACAATTCTCTCTTGATAAAAAGGAGAAACAACCCTCACTAAAAACTTTCTAACTTCTTTAGTTGTGGAATGATTTTGGAATCATTTTTAAGTTTATGTTAAGGCCTATTTATAGTTGAGTTTTAAGGACCAAACTATAAATAATTCATTAATTTAGGTACTAAAATAATAATTTTTCTTGGCAGATGTCAAAGGAGGTGCCTAATTTTCTTTGACAATTATGGTTCACAGCACACACTTTTCGACAACAATCTCTCACTTGAATATTTGATTACGAAAATCATATCTTCACATCATTTTTTCTTCCTTGCTCTTTTCATATTGCTTACGTCTCTATCAGGCCATAAGAGGATCGACACCATGCAAATTTATTAGTGTTTTTGTCATGAAATCTGCTATATTATCATTAGTATGGATTTTTTGCAAGACTGGAATTTTTGCAAGACTGGATTCCTTGCAAGATGCAAGGCACTCTGACTGTCACAAAATAAAGAGACATGCTCTTGTTTGTGTCCGAGCTCCACTAATACCATTTTTAGCCATATTGCTTCTTAAGTGGCTTTTGTAGCTGCTACATATTCCGCTTCCGTTGTTGACATAGGCACAATCGATTGCAGTTTTAAAACTCAGCTTATAGCACCACTAGCAACTATAAACTCATAAACTGTAATAGATTTACTTTTATCCAAGTCTCCTGCATAGTTAGTGTGACATCCCGACCTGTCAAAGCGATCATAAGAGGGCAGGTAGAGAGGGTTTCTAGTAAGCTTCTAGGATAGTAGGCTAGCTAGGGTAGTGAAATGTTGGACACAAGAATGAATCCAATCATATATTGAAAAGGGGCAACTAATCATTAGAGGCACCTTTTGGTGGAATGGCTGGAGAGTTAGAAGAACTCCAGGGTTAAGCATGCTCGCTTGACAGAAATCTTAGGAAGGGTGACCACCTGGGAAGTTCCTCTTTCACCTGCGGGACAAAATCGTGCGAGTCTTGCCGATCTAGTATGAGATGGAACCGGCTTGATCCAAAGTGAACAATTCCTTTGGTGGTTGGAGTCAGAGTGTTACAATTTGATATTAGAGCCTGAACCCCTTCAGTAGATATATGGTTCGAGGATAAACCACGCGGAAGCTGGTGGGCTTGTGACATCCCGACCAGGCAAAACGATCCTAAGAGGGGGGGTAGAAAGAGTTCCTGAAGAGTTTTTAGGATGGTAGGCTAGCTAGGGTAATGGGATGCGGGACACAAGAATGAATCGGATCATACATTTGAAAAGTTGGTAACCAATCATTAGATGCGCTTTTTAGTCGAATGGTTGGAGAGCTGGAAGAACTCTAGGGTTAAACGTGCTCGCTTGACAAAAATCCTAGGATGGGTGACCTCTTGGGAAGTTTCCATTTCACCTGCGGGACAAAACTGTGTGGGTCTTGTCGATCTAGTATGAGATGGAACCGACTTGGTCTAAAGCGAACAATTCCTTTGGTGGTTGGAGTCAGGGTGTTATAGTCAGAATCAACATACCCTTTGATAAGAAATTTTGATCCTCCGTAACATAATGCAATATTTAAGGTTCCTTTGATATATCTTAAGATCCTTTTCACAACATTCCAATGATCTCTATCAGAATTCACCATGTACTGACTAATTACTCCTTTTCACAACATTCCAATGCTCTCTACTAGAATTCACCATGTACTGACTAATTACTCAAACTATTTATGTAATATCTGGTCTTGTACAAATCATGGCGAATATTAAGCTTCCCAGTACTGATGCATACAGTAGTCAAGACATCTCCATCCTCTCTTCTTCACTGCTAAGACTCATACTAGAGGATAATTTGAAATTAATAGGAAGAGAGGTAGAAATTGGTTTATAATCTTGCATATTGAATCGCGACAAAATTTTCTTTAAATAATTCTTTTGTGAAAGCCAAATCTTCCTATTATTCATGTCTCATTGAATTTGCATCCCCAGAATCTTGTTTGCTGGTCCTAAATCCTTCATTTCAAATTTCCTAGCCAATTGTATATTTAATTCTTCAATATGATCTTTGTTGGTGCCTGCAACCAACATGTCATCCACATACAATAGCAATATAACAAAATCTTTTTAACTAAACCTCTTGAAGTAAGCATAAGGTTTGCATTAATTTTGTTTGTGCCCAAGGCTCATAATAAAGGAATCAAATCTCTTGCACCAACATCTTGGCGTCTGTTTTAGACCGTACAGAGATTTGTTCAACTTATAAACCAAGTTCTCATTTCCTTTTTCTTCAAATCCTTCAGCCTGAAGCATATATATTCTTCAAGATCTCCATAAAGAAAAGCAGTTTTAACATCTAACTGCTCTAGATGCAAGTCAAATGTAGTACATATTGCTAAGACTACTCGAACTGTCATTAATCGAACCACATGATAAAATATTTCGTTGAAATCAATCCCTTCTTTCTAAGCATATCCTTTCACCACCAATCTTGCACGATACCTCCCCACTTGATCATCACCATTTTATTTTATTTTGAAGACCCATTTGTTACCAATTGGCTTCCTTCCTTGTGGTAGTTGCACAAGCTCCTGTTTATTATTTTTATGAAGGCCTTCAATTTCTTCTTGCATTACTGCCATCCGCTAAGAAGCATTTGAATTACTCAGTGCCTCCTAAAAAGTTGATGGTTATCCATCCTTAGTTAAAAGATAGTGTGTAATATTGCATTCCATAACATAATTTAAGTGTCAATAGGGATGTCTTTTTACATGATCTGATTGACAAATTGTTAGAGCCTCAGAATTCTCTAGTTCTGGTTCCTCATGCTCTGGTACAACTTTAAAAGAATCATCTTATTCAAACTCTTTTTCCACTTGTATGATTGTAGCCTCTGATTTTTCTTTTAAAGTCATATAATCTTTTTCTTGCCTTTGTAGCTTGTCTTCTACAAAGATAACATCCCTACTGATTATAACTTTGCGGGCAATGGGTTCCCACAAACGATACCCCTTCACACCATCAGCATACCCTAAGAATATGCATTTTCTGGATTTTGGATCTAGCTTTGTGATTTCTTAGGCATTGTACATCACATACACAATACTTCCAAATACATGGAGGTTTGCATAATCAACTCACCTGTCAGTCCACATCTCCATTGGAGTTTTTAGCTCAATTACAGTAGGCATGACCACGGTTTCATTTCAAATCGGAATCAAACTGAAATCGAACTGGTCAAAGCTAAAATCGAACCATGGTCAACAGTTCAAGGTTCCAAACCATAATTGAAACCGACAGTTTAAGATTCAGTTGCAGTTTCTTATATTTGAAAATTAAAACCGGCGGTTTTGCTTTGAAACCGTAAAAAAAAAACTCACACTTCACATATGATTTTTAATTGTTAAATCAATTTTATTTTTTATCATTAAATGGAATAATTTTACCATCATCTTAAAATTTATTAATATAAATATAATTATAAATTAAAAGTTGAAAAAGTGAAAGAAAAATTACTCCTCATTTAAATATTTTTAATTCAAATCTTATACGATATAAGCACAGATGTATCATTAATGAGAACATCTGATATTTGATGATAACAATGATTAATATGAATAAGTTATTTTATTTATTTTCTTAAATAAATGTAAGCAAATTTGTAGACTGTGATTTCTCTATATTCTAATTTAGAGGACATGTAGTCAATATAATTTAAAATATATATATAAATTGAGTACAAGTCTATTTTTCGATATGTCTCTCAATTTAAATTTATAGAAATTAAATACTATTAAAGAATTTTAAATTAATATTTTGTTTAGTTATAATTTTTTAACAAATTTTAAAACTATTAATTTACTCTTTTAGTCTTTATTTAATTTAATATTATTATTTGTTATTAATTTTTTTATTTAGCTAAAAAAATCAAAAAGGTAAAAAAAAATTAATCTAAATTCGGTTCCAAACTGGAACCGAACCAAAATTGGCGATTTTAAAATTGCCTTTAAAACCGTCTAAAAGATGTTCAATTCCAGTTTCACCTTTTTTTATATTGAAACCGGCGATTTTAGAATCTAAATCAGTAGTTCTGGAACCATGGTCATACCTAAATTACAGTTGATGGAGCTCGATTCACCAAAGAACAGGTGTAACTCTTAAGATTGCCTTTGTTCTTTCTAATAAAGTTCTGTTCATTCGCTCTGCCACTCCCTTTTGTTGAGGAGTGTACGCCAATGTGAACTGTTGTTTAATGTCTTCTTTCCTACAACAGTCTTCAAATTCGTTACTTAATTATATATTCTCCTCCATTATCTATTCTGAAACACTTGATCTTCTTTTTAGATTCAAGTTTTACTCTTGCTTTGAAACACATCTACCTTGCTCTTGATGGGGTACATCCAACACCTCCTAAAGTAATCATCAATGAAAGAAATAAAGTACTTTGCTATGGCTAGGGATAGAATTGGCACTTGCCATACATCAGAGTGAATCAATTCTAGAAAATCTTTGCTTCTAGAATGTGATTTGTTGAATTTTAAATTATGCTACTTGTAATGCATTGTTCATACAAAGGAAGTAATACCTTTGTTAGTCTTGAAAGTAACTTTCGCTTGATAATGATTTTCATTCTTTGTTGTGATATGTGTCCAAGTTTCTAATGCCATAGCATTGTAGAATTTGAACTACTTGAGACAACAAATGCCTCTCTTCTTGCAAAGTCTTTCCCTTCAGCATATATAAATTTGCAGCTATTTTTTCTCCTTTTATCACTACAAGTACTCCATGGAACACCTTCACGATTCCATTCACACTTTTGATTTTGCTGGCATTATCATGCAACAACCCGTAGGATAATAGATTTTTCTTTAGGTCCTTCATATGCCACACATCTCGAACAGTTTTAATTGTTCTGTCGCACATCTTCAATTTGATGGTTCTAATGCCAACAATCTCCAAGGCATGATCATTGCAACTGTACACAGATCCTTTTGAGATAGGTTCATAATGATGAAATCATTCTCTTCTAGAGATCATATGATATGTGGCTCCTAGTTGAATAAATCATACATCTGCAAATCTTTTTCTACCTTCCAAAGTTGCTTGTAAACATGGTATAAGGGATGGTTCCATAGGGCAAAAACATTATATAATTCCTTTTTATCGGTTTGTCATAGAATCTAGGCCCACGAGCATGACCTACGTAATCTAATAATGGGTCTACCTTTACTTCAGAAAATATAATAATCGAGCACTTTCAGGCTTTGGGCTAATATCTCAAAACAAACAGGCCCAGCAAAAACCAATTAGGGCCTGATTTTCCTTAATGCGGATAGATACCCATATTATAGAAGGCCCATATTAGACTCTCCCATATATAAACAAAACCCTAACCCTATTCGCCTCCTGCATCTCAATCGTCGTCTGCTTCTCTTTGCACACCCACTCACACACCCGCACTTACAAGCAGAAATCCTCTGAGTCAGGAATATGGGTCGCGTACGTACGAAGACAGTGAAGAAATCCTCTCGCCAAGTGATAGAGCGCTACTACTCGCGCATGACTCTTGATTTTCACACCAACAAGAAGATTCTTGAAGAGGTTGCCATCATACCGTCAAAGCGTCTCCGCAACAAGATTGCGGGGTTTTCTACCCATCTCATGAAACGGATCCAAAAGGGTCCGGTTCGCGGGATCTCACTCAAGCTTCAAGAGGAAGAGCGCGAGCGCCGCATGGACTTTGTACCTGATGTCTCTGCCATCAAGACTGATCAGATTGAGGTGGATAAGGAGACTATTGACATGCTTGCTGCTTTGGGCATGACTGATATTCCAGGGATTATCCAAGTCGAACCGGCTGCTGCGCCTGCGACCCAGTTTGTTTTTGGGAGAGGTGGTGCTGGTGGCAGACCCGGTGGAAGGTTTTAAAAACTTTTTAGGAAAATCTTGTTTTAATTTTGTTATATGCTGTTTTTGTTGCCTATGGATGCTTAATTGTGACTTTAGTTAAAAATGCTTCTTTGGAGAAATTTTTATGTTTTTATTGGCGAGTATTGTCGATTTTTAAAATATTTGGTCACATTTTGTTCTATATTAATTTTTTATTGATATGGATGTTAAATGTTTGTACTTGCTATTGGTTAGTGAATTTGATCAGTTAGTCAGCAGAATAACTAATGGGATGCACCTTGGTTTTAGTTTATTGGTTTACTTAGTTTGGTAATGAAAATCATGTTTTCTGTTTTAGTATATGCTTACTGTTTGCTTGTGATAGACAATAGCTTTTTGGGTCGAATAATTCCTAGTTGGGGATAGAATAGTCATGGGAATAACCATTATTTGCATTCAGGTTACAATGGTTTCTGTGTTTCAGTTTTGTTCTTTTTATTGAATAGTTGAATGTTGGATGAGATCGTCTTCTTCAACGGAATCCTTTAGGCTAAGCTTGTTTGCTATTCAATTATAGAATTTAATATAATTTAATTAAATGCATCTATATTCCATTATATTCTTTCTTGGAACAAAGTGTCGGTGTTTTATATGGATTGTCTGGATAGCTTTCAAAGTAATGAATGATTTCCAGTTGCTATGACATTTTCAATGCCCAAAGCTCCTTTTTAAAATGACGTTGATTGTGTTTGAAGAATAGTAATGTATATTGACGAACAATGTGATGGAGGGTTTTAAAGATTTATCCAGTGAGCAGGGTTAGTCATTGGATTAAAGTCATCAGGTTTAGTCTTGTTATGCAGAGCAACAAGTCACTGGGAAGCCCTTGCTGGTTGGTATAGATCATCAAACTATATTTGGCATTAGATGATTTTGATACCAATAGTATTTTCTTAGGGGGTCAAACTCTGGTTAATTTCCTTGAATTTTTGAACCTTTTTTTATGGTTATAAGAGTTGGAAAAGGATAAATTCGGTGTCCTAGTTCTCTCAGATTCAGAGCGAGGATCGAAAGGTTTTCATTTTTGTTGGCTTTAATGTATCTGTTTTTTAGTTATTGGATACACGGTAAAATTGTAATCTCCTTCGTATGAGCTACTGTATTAATTATTAAAGCTGTTCCTTGTGAATATTTAAGTGGAGCGAGCTTTGCCTTGGAAACGGTGACGTGTAAAATGCATTCTCCAAGTAAAATAGCAGATCGCGGATGCACATCAGCGTATGGCGACTTTCAGATAACCTGTGAGTTGCATGGAGTACACTATGAATTGTCATAGCAGTTTTTGGTTCATTACTAATAAAAGGCTTCAAACCCCCCTACTCAGAATGTCTAAGGAGGGGCATCGTTTTTTAAGTTGATAACAAATGCTATATTCCAGGTATGAGAAACTGTCATCCGAAATTACTGGCCAACTGATTTTAACAGTTCAGTTATAATTTTATGTGTTTTTCTTTTCTTTAATTTTTAAGGAAGAAGTTAGATTAAAATTTAAACATAGTATTTAAAATTTTCAATATAAATGTTTAACTTACAAACTTATCATTTGGCCAACTACAAGCAATTTTTTATGATTGATAAGAAAAGCAATTTTTTTATGGAAAAAAGAATGTTTTATAAGAAAATATCGTGCCAAGTTCTCGGCCAAAACAAAGATAAGTATTACTGCTTCAATCTCTAAATATAAGTGGTTAGAACAGTTTTTTGCCACAAATATAAATTGAAAATATGAAAAGGTTACTAATCAACTTTTTTCAATTTTACCCTTTCATATATTAAGTGGTTTTGCTAACTACTACCCATTTAACTTAAAATGGGCGAAAAAAAAAATAGTTTAATTAGTTGAATCCAGGACAAAAAGAGCCAAAAAAAAAAAAAAAAGAACATCAATTATTTTAGCTGAATTCAAGAGGAAAAAAAAAAACCTAAATTAAAAAAAATTATTATGAATAAGTGAATGTTCTATATAAGTTAAAAGTCTGTGACTATAATTATTGCAATTTCTACCTTTTTTATTTGTATTTTGGCTTTAGAAACATGAAATACAAATTGTATAGCCATAAATGGTTTCATCTATTTTGTTGGATGTATTATTTATTTGACATGAAGATCATTGATTTAAACATTATCTGGGTGTAGGGGATGGCTATGGGATCGGATCTTATTTATTTCCTGAAGTAAATGTAATAATATATAACGTAAATAATGATAAAAATATACTTGTAATTCATAATATCAATAAGATCACAATTGAAATAATGAATTTAGTAATTATAATGGCAACATAATTAAGAATAAATGTTACCACCAGAAGTGACAAATAATGTGTTATATATGGATATATATGATTATGTACTTATTACACATAAAAATATTAAAAGGCAAATTTTACGTTGATAGTAAAATAATATTTAAAGGCTCCAGAAGAGCAAGTATTATTACCTAAATAAATGAATTTTATGCATAATGTATAATATATTCATTAAAATATGTATGGGTAATGATTAAAATAAATATGATTTTAAATCGAAAATTTACAAATCTAAGTATTCTATTATTTGGCATGATCCATTGAATCATCTTAATCAATAATGGTGTGAAAAGATTTAATCCTTATATGGATATTTATTAAAAAAATCAAAAGTTTCTTTAACTCTAATGAATTTTTCATGCTTAGCTTATTATCAAAGCAATTTAATTTTTTAGCGATCACCAATAGTTCAAATTGAATGGTTTATTTTCTAGATCATGATGAGACTAAGATAGCCTTATTTTTATATATAAAGGAAAATTATTGATCAATTTATTTGGATACATTATGGATGCATCCAAAAGATAGTTTTTAATTATTATTAATTTGCATCCTGAAGTTTGCAAATATTATCGTCAACATGCAACTTGAAGTTTTTATGATTATTTGCGCAAATTTAATAGTACTTATTCACATCAAGCCAAATAAATTATTATAAGTTGTCCCATTTATAATTGGCTTTGGATCAGTAACTAAATGTTACCCATTGATAAATTTTAAATGTGTATCATATGTTCTAATTACTCCACCACAATGCACTAAGATGGGTCCTCAAAAGAAGTTGGAAAATATGTCGAATATGAATTTACATCTATATATCTAGAACTTTCAAAATAAAAAAGTTATTTATGGTCAAATTTGCTAATTGTTATAAATCACGATATTAAGGGAAGAAAATAAGGAACTAGAATAATAAATTAGTTGAAAAAAATTATCTTTATTTTATCTTGATCCTTATACAAAGTAGTGTAAATTTAAAATTTTAAAATATAATTCATTTATAAAATATTGCAAATTAGTTACCAGATATATTTACTGATCTAAAAGGAGATAATTAAATCTCAAATACTAGCTGCAAATTGTTCATATTATAATTAAAATCCCTAACGGATAAACTGCTTATCTTAATAAATCTACGACATATATGAAGCATGATAGATTGGTTCCAAAGATGTGAAAAAAACGAACAAATATTTAAGATGGCTAAGTTCTAGAAAAGTAAAATCTAGAAAAGATCCTAGACATTATTAACAAATTTTTCGAAAAAATTCAAGTAACTAAAATGAATGGAAAGGAATAAATATTTTAAATTATGTTATGTTAGGACAAAATGGAACCAATTTAAAGAAGATGTCGATAATATTTTTATGATATAGTGCTAAGTTTTTTTTGAAAGATTATGAGGATCTTGAGAACTATCTGTAACGGTCCATTTTTCAGTGTCTTTTTCAGTGTCGGTAATAGCGCTTACCAGTCTATGAATAGTACCATCAGTCCGGGACTTGGTATTATTGTGGTCCAAAAAAATTACCATATGTGTCTAATATTATAATTAATATTTTTGGAGCATGTTTGCATAATTTAGGTGGGTAAGAAATATTTCATGAATATTTTCAGAAAATTGTGGCAACTAGCGAATATTATTTTTATTGTGGTATATTGAGGAATAAATGGTGAACTATTTTTAAGGAGTTAATTTAATTAAATTGTGGAGTTAGATAATTTTGAAAATAAATTATTTGAGAAATATTTAGACCATTGGATGAGATTACCTAAGACTAGACCTCGGTCATTGATTTAGCATAAATCAAGGAAGCAAAGTTTGACTTTGCTACTTAACCAAGTGATATTTTCTCTTTCTTCTCCATCTCCATCTCCCTCCACGCCATTTTCTTCTTCCTTGTTCTTCTATTTTCTTTCATTTTCTTACCACCAAATTACGTAATTAAATTATAGAATCTTGATTAATCCTTAAGAATTAACTAGTAGAAGCTAGAATTAGGAGTTCTTAAGCCTTAGTTTTGGAGTTGCCATTAAAGGAGGTAAGTTGTAACTTTTGGATTTTATGATTTATTAAGTATAATTCTAGGATTAACCATGAAATCTATGCATTAAATCATGCTCTTTCATTCTCAAGCTTGTTAAAGCTCCATTTTTAAGGTTAGTGCACTAATACATTCCCTCCCTTTTCAATTTCTCAAGCTTTTCATTCTAGGTTTTGATGAATTTTGATGTTAGAGGTGTACTTAGGTAGGACTGTAAGTCATTTTTTACCCCTTTATGATTTGCATCCGTTTCTGACTTCTTCATGAAAGTTGTAGCTCTATTTCTTAGATTTCAAAAACATCCTCTTATGTTCAATTCCAATACTTTTAGCTCAACTTATGATTTAAATATCAAAACTGGTTCTATTATAATGTCTCACTTGTATATCCGAATTAATTGTCTATTTTGGCCACTAAAATGACAAAATAGTGTCTTATGTTATTCATAACAATTGTAGTTCTACTTCTTAGATTTCTAAATCATCCTCTTGTGTTCAGTTTGGATACCTATAGCTCAACTTATGATTTTTTTTATACCAAAACTGGTTGTGTTGAATCGTGTTGGATTGTTGGTTTATGTTCTTGGGTTTCTTTCACCCTCTTATAAAATGATCTGAACTATGGTCCCCTCATGAAATTTGTATTATTTTATCTTAGCTTTCTAATAAATTAGGTTTCACTTAATTTGAAGTCCTATAACTTTAGTTATACCCTGAAAACACAGCAAAGGTCAGGTTTATAAAAATGCTAAAATTTTTTTTATTTAAGTACTTGTATACTATATTAATTATATTTATTTTGAATATATCCATTTGAATTTATTGAGCATGAGAAAATGAGAATGTGGTGGATTTTCGTAAGTTGTAAGTTAAGTGATTTTGAAATTATAAGTGTAAATTATAAAATATTTTTAGATAAGAAATGGTGAATGAGAAATAAGATTATTTATGGAAGCATATAATTATTCTAAGCTCTACCATACGTGATTGACATGTAGTATGATGAGATGCATTGTGATATATGAGCATGTTCGGATTATCAGCCCGTCTTATTGGTAAAGCTATGATCATATGCTACGATTATTAGTCCTTATAAATAGGCAAACGCGCTTATTATTGTAGTGCTTGCACAGACCACGGTGGCCTCAGGTCACGATTATGTGATTGGTGGGTGGCGCTTCCACAGGCCACGATTATGTGATTGGTGGGTGGCGCTTCCACAGGCCACGATTATGTGATTGGTGGGTGGCGCTTTCATAGGCCATGATCGATTCTACTTACATTCTTTCGGTATTGGTATGAGCTTTAGATAAAATGGAAATGGAAATTTTTAATTCATTATAAAGAAATCGAAAAATATATTGGCATTTACTATATTTTCTTATCTATTATGAGATGGAATAAATTTTTAAGTGTGAATTTCTTATGTTCTTTCAACATACTTCAATTTAATTAATAAGATTTCGATGTTAAAAAAAAGTGTATTGTTTGAAATTAGTTATTTGGTATTCTTTGGATGTTTTAAGTTTATAATTATTTAGCACCACTGAGTCTTCCACTCAGCGCGTTGATTTCTATCACGCACAAATTAGGAGTGGAGGGACCTGTTGGGACTAGAAGAGGGCATCAGAGTAGATATAGCATTTTAGGTAGGACATGTATACTAATGTAAATCATGGCATGTATAGACTCTTGTGAATAATATTGAGATTGTAAGTATTTGAATAAATTTTTAATGAAATTGGTGGCCGATTTAGTATTATTATTTGATTATTTGTTTAGTGTGTGAGTGATGACATATTTTGTTATCTTGAATGGTGAATGTATGAAGATATATATATATATATATATATATATATTTATCTTGGATGGACAATAATATAATGAGATTGATTTGATCTTAAAAATTTTTAAAAGTGCTTGCTAATGATTTGAGTAAAATTGGAGTTGAGGTTTGGGGGCTAATATTGGAGGTATATTTAATTTTCTTTGTATGGCAAGTGAATTTTTAAAGGAAACTTTTGCGAAAATTTTTAATTTACCTTCATAATTTTATTTTTCTGTAAGATCATCTCTAAAATCTTTTTCGAATATTTTAAATTACTTGCTTCACACTGAAATTTAATCACTTCTAATATACATTATGGAGTTAATGAGTAGAATAGGGCGGTGCTCCGACACCGAATGTGGCATCCGTCGTCTAATTCTCTGGGATTGAGCGACGAGTGTTACACTAACTATTGAGAACATATACATAAAATTGATTAGTCAAAATAGAATGACGCATGTCGCATTTAAGTTTACTTGAAAATAAATTTTGAAAATTTATGAACATTACGAGATGTCAAGCCAGTAGAATACAAATATGTATTTGTACAAAATTGAAATGGAGTCATCCCTAAAACCTTTTTTAAATAGTTTAAATTACTTATTTCACACTGAAATTTAATCACTTCTAATATACATTATGGAGTTAATGAGTAGAATAGGGCAATGCTCCGACACTAAATGTGACATCCGTCATCTAGTTTTCCAGGATTGGGCGACGGCTGTTACACTATCTATTGAGAATATATATATATATATATATAATTGATTGGTCAAAATAGAATGACGCATGTCTCATTTAAGTTTACTTGAAAATAAATTTTGAAAATTTTATGGACATTAAGAGATGTCAAGCCAGTATAATACAAATATGTATTTGTACAAAATTAAAATGCAGTCATTAGATACAAAGTAAACTTATTGCACATGTTTTTTCGCAAAAAAAACTGGCATGGATTACCTTATGTGTTAGATAAAATTATAACTTGATATTTAATTAGTCTGACAATTTGTGAAAATTTTAAATGCATCTAATGAATTAATGGCTACCTATTTATATGACAACTTGATGTAGATATTTATATAAAAATCCCTAAATGATTTTAATTGCTTACAGTATAAAGTTAAATTCTCGATAATTTTATTCAATCAAATTGTATAAAGCTCTATATAGATTAATGGATAATGAAATCCATGAAATTTTGAAAAATACTTGAAGTACACAAATCGAGACTCCGAAAAATTTATTCAAGTTTTCTATATGGATTTAAGAAATCTCGATATGTATATTTGCCTTAATGATATTTATGATTGAGAAATTATTATATTATTTTATGATTATATTATAATTATAATATTCTTGTTGAAAGTCACATGCTTCCGTACTTTTGATATTTTGTTTTATATGCTATCATAAGTAAGGTGATATATTGATTAGTGAATATTTATTAAAAGAATATTATAATAATGATGTTTTATAATCATAAAGAGATTTAGATGTGAATTTGTCATTATTTGGTTTATGAACATTATTGTGATTTTGAGAGAGCTTCCAAAGAATTCTCAAAGGAGAAGTTTGAGATGAAAACATTGGGAATATAAATTTTTGTCTCAGCCTAAAGATCGAATATTTCATAAATAAAATTTTATCTATGAATTCACATTTATAGCTAAATTATTTAAATAATTTTATGTGGATAGTAGTGAGGTCACTTGATGAGAAGATGACTATTTTTCACTTTAAAAAAAAACTCTTAGTCTTGAATTATCATATCTTAGTGCAATAAAGACGATAATGTATCTTGCTACTCATGTTTAACCTGATTTTTATAAATTTTATTAGCAATATATAGTTCTTCCTAGATATAAAGAAATTAAATGGAGTTATACATAGATTTTGACATCTCCATACCACGATATATATGAATTATATTATAACTAACGTGTTAAAATCAGATTTGATTGGCTACAAAAATGTAGGTTATTTATCTAATCGACATTATGTTAAATCATAAATAAGGCATTCATTCACATGTGGAGGTACAATTATTTCATAGCATTCAAGGGATGAAATATTGTTACTGCTTTTAGCCATGTAGAAATTTTAGCAACTCATGAAGAAACACGAGAATGTATTTATTCAAAGGACATGTTAAAGAAGATAATAAACACCAAAGTTTTTTTATTCATTCATGATTTCCAAAAAGAATAGTGATATTGAAGTTCAACTAGTTAAAACGATGGTATTATTGATTTACTCATCAACATACTTTCTACTTCTACAGTAGAGAGAATGTATTGAATTAAGAGCCTGTTAGATTTTAAAAGATTTTAAAATTTTAATGGTATTCAATTTAGATTTATTTAGAGTGTATTAAAATTTTGTTATTCGATTCAGACTCTTATAAAATTCATAAAAATATAATAGTATTCAATTATGACTTTTAAAAGTTCATACATTATTGATTTCATTAAATTTTAGAGTGTTATGTATGAATAAAAGAGTCATTTATAAATCTCTCCTCTAACCCAAAGATTTTAAAATCTTTTAAAATCTAACAGACTCTTGACGCAATACACCCTTAATAGAACGAAAGTTGAGCGGGTACCTCCGAATTTTAAACTATCAGTGTAAGTATTCATTTAAATATTTACTACTTGTATCAGTCCCAAAACCTGTTGAAAGTACCTCTTAAACGGATAAGGTACTCGTGAATCTTTAACTATCTAAATTTTAAACGTATTTAAAATATTTTTTTTACTAATAATGAATAGAGTACTCAATACCAAACCTATTTAATATAGCGATTAACAGGAATGGAATGGCCACGGATGGCGTTGGCCATTGCAAGCTTTTACTGTTGCTGGCAATAAATTTTTAGCAAAGAAAATAATGATTTTGAAGTAGATGATGCATTTTGTTTTTTAATGCCTCATTGGCTTTTAGATTTTCATTTGGCTCTAAAATCTTTTAATTTGTTCAATTAAGTCTTGAAATTAATTTTAATTGGATATATAAAAATTATTGTGATTCCATCAAAGTAAATGAAAATTTATAAAAAAGTCTTACTAATTTTTTAAAACTCTATGTACAATTATAGTGGAATAAGTGAAAATCTTAAAAAATATTTTAATTTCGTCAAACTCAATAATTCTTTTAAAATCTAACACAATCTTAATTTAATATACCCCTCTAAGTTTTCTACCACAAATTTTAAAGGATTGACACATAAAAATTGAACTGTATAAACTCAAAGACCTTAATATTTATCTTCATGAGGGAGAGTAAATACGCATTATACTTTTTTTCCCTTTAACCAAGGTTTTTTTCCATTGAATTTTCCCAATAAAAGTTTTTAATTAGGTAGTATTTCAACGCATATTTAAAAAAATAATAATGTTTTTTTTCTTTACTAAGATCTTTCTCCCACAAGGTCTTTTCTTCTTAGTAAGATTTTAACATACTGTTTAAAGAATAGACATCTAATGAAGAGTGTTATGAAATAAGTGAATGTCCTGTATGAGATAAAAGTCTGTATGCTTAATTATTGCAAAAAATCTATTCCTCATTTGTATATGACTATTAGAATTTTACTTATGTAACTATATATACGCATGACTTTTCATCAATAATAAATACACTCTTATATTCTTTCATATTTTGCTCTATATTTCTTTTCTTTATTCTCTTTAATTTATATTATTTCATAACGAAAATCTCTTTATAATGCTAAAAGTTTAAGTGTTTATGTTACTAAAATTAATAGAGATAGAATTAACTTGGTCAAAAACGCTAAAAAATAGCTCAAAAAGTGTTATCAAATTAAGCCTAAATTCATTAATTATTAATGATGTGATGTAAGGATAATTTAATCAAATTAATGAATCTTTTATTATAACTTAAAAGAATTTTTTTATTTTTTAATCACCATGCAAAAAACTTTAAAGATTTATACTCATGTGCTGAGGGAATATTTGACAAGAAACATCTAGTTTCGAGTGCTGGAAAGGGAATTACATAAAAAGAGGTTAAAACCTTTTTGAACAAAGGCTTTTACTACTATATGCTTTTACTACATTTTCTGTAACAATAAAGAAACAGTAATATATTTACACGTGGAAAAAGTGAAGTTTTAAATTTTACATTAACTTATAGTAATAGGTTGGTTTACTGATTAAAATAAATTTTTTGTTAATTAAATCAATATTTTCTAAAGTTAACTTTATTTCACTTCCTTCCATTTTTTACAGTACAATCACGCGTTGATCATAATTCCATCTAACAATTGCTTCAAATCTGTATAACCTAATCACGCGTTGTGGTGTTACTATATGAACTATAGGTGTTTGTTAAAATGCCTCTTTAATTTAATAGAAAAATAAAAAAAGAGATTTTAAATACATTCGTATAGCCAGTAACCGGTTAATTGAGTAAAAATTTAATCCAACAGTTATCATTGTAAATTACAAATCTAATGGCTTAAACCTGTCTTTATTGATACAGAAAAAACTTATTATGTGTAATAGTCTTACCCTGAGCGACAACAAATTCAATCCTGTAGAGTCAATCATGCAAGACTCTTATACTGAAATATAGAATCAAATTTCATGTATTATGCACTTGGATACAACGTACAAGTCAACAAGATCAACTTACTACAGTTGATTTCTTTGGGATTGCAAACAACTATATACAGCTGAAAAGCTCACCAGATTTATTCACTTGAATTTGCAAGCCCTACCATGTTGAGCATGCGGCGATCCTCCTTGAACCTCTCCAACACTGTGCCTTTCAGGGCATCCCGCTTTTCTTGCTGTGTACCTTTTTGAACAACTCCCCAGCATTCTATAACTTCCGGAATTATGCGACTGGTCTTTGACAACGGTGGGCTACCAAATGTGGTGCAAGTAAATGTATGCCCCGAATCAAAGCTTGCCGAAAGGAAGAGGCCAAAGTGATCTACACGTCCTCCAAAACCAATGCCATTTGGTATGCTTTCTGAAGAAAAATTCACAGCACACTGGCCAGGAAAACTGCAATGTTAATTTCTCAATACACAATAGCTTGCTTTGAACTACAAGAGACATAAATCAGGTCTTCACCTCCAATATATGCATAAAAGCATGAAATAATATGAAATACCACAAAAAAGTCAAAACTCAATTCAATTTGTAAGCATTTGTCATATTCAAACTTGGGTAAATGGAATCTTCAAAATACTATCACCCAATTTAACTTCACTCGATCACTGTTGAAATTTTAGGTAAACTGTTTTGCTAGTCTGAAATTGAAACTTGAATAACTCAAGTAAAGCTCAAGATTAGTATTTTCTTTATTCATAACTAAGCAAACGGCAAGAATAAAATATTATTATTTAAATATTTTATATAAAAATATATTGAAATTAAATAACAATTAAATTATTCAGTTAGCTCAGCAGTCACTTGAGTTAGGTCTTACCAATATTTTAATCAAGTTCAAATATTTTGCAAGCTGCATTTTACTAGGACTAAGAGTGGTTTTACTTATTCATATCTAGGGGTGCGGGGTAAGGCAAGCCTAGTTTTGCTAGCTCAAGCTTGACTCATTAATAAACAAGCTGAATTAAACTGAACATCGTCAAGCTTGTTTAAAGCTCGCGAAACTAAACAAGCTTAATCAAGTTAATATTTTTCTAATCACTTTACATATGAATTTGATAATTAATAAATTTATTCAAGAACTAAACATCTTAAATTTTTTTATAATAATGTGTAAACTTTAGTTATTATACTACTGAAAATTATATTTTGGCAAATAATATGTAAAAAGTATATTCGTGCATAAAAGAACATAAATACAAATACATAATCTTATATATATGATTAAATTAACACATGCTTGTAGAGAAACTGAGATTTTCTTAGCTCAAGTTTGGTTCATATTAAACAAGCTTGAAAATACAAGTGCAGGCAAGCTTTTATTGAGTGGAGCTCCGATTAGTTCACAATCAGGTCAGCTCAGCCCTATTTCTATCCCTACTTATCCCAAGTTTGAGATCCATATTACTCCATTTCCAAAGTAACCAAGTCAAGGATCAAACAATGTTCAAACTTGTTAGCATTTAATGATCAAACATTTAACAAATTTTAAGTGATCAAACTTCAAACAATATTTCATTATCAATTGCTGAAGGAAAATCAAGATTATTAGATTTAGGATCACTCAAAAAAAAAAAAAAAAAAAAAAGGTAATATTGAAGCCCAAGAAAGGTGAAACTAATACTTCAGAATTTGCAACCACCCCAGCACCCCCTAAGCCCTGTCCCGCCAAAAGAAAGTACCATAAAAGAAGACCTAATGATGAAAAGAAACCTGAACTTTGGCATTTTTAACAATTTTGGCTAATTCTTTTAATTGTTACAGTTGATACCGCGAAGTAATTTTTTCTTAACAATTGTCGCTTCCGTCTATTAACGCTGATATGGCCGTTGGTGGAACCTCGACCATGACATATCATTTGTTGACTATAAATTTAAAAGTTATAATTATTAAAAGAATTGACTAAAATTAATTAAAAAAACCAAAATTCGGGATGTTTTTTTAGTCAATTTTAAAAAAAAAAAAAGTTAGAATTTTTTTAAGTCATTCAAAATTGTCAACACTTATATTATAATAATTAAATATTAAAGAAGATCTAAAAATTCAATAAATTTATTAACATAATAAAAGAGGAACCAAATGTTGTATAATTCATCAATTGTAAATCCGCTTTAATTCCAAAAGTAATAGTATTATTTGTCGGAATCTCTTCAACAACATTATTGTTTTACTTAAACATGTTCTTTTCATTAGAAAGATTAACATCAAAGACTTTTACGCTAATCTTTTTTGAGAAATTTATACATGAATGTAAAGATTTTTATTAATCTTCGTTATTGAAATTTATTATGTTTTAATTGTAAAGTTTAGCAACTTTCGAATTTTCAAATTAAAATCTACTTTCAAATTCTTGCATTCCTTTATTTTGTGTCATATAATTATTATTTTCAATTAATTCTTATTAAAATGAAATAACTTTTTATAGCATAATATTGATTGTTTGTCATTAATTATTAAAATATATCATTTATAATAAAAAAATTTATAATTAAAATTTGTAAAAAATGTAACTATATTTATTAAATTAAATTTGAATATCACAAGTTATAAAATTATTTATTGACAAATAAAATATATAAATATTAGAAATTAATTTTAATAAAAAACCTAAATTTATTGTAAAATTATATATGCACTTACCGCTAGGCTATTCCTTGATGTACATATAATAATCTTGACTAAAATTGGTAAACTAACAAATTTTGGTCTAATGACTTAAAAAAACCCCGAACTTTGGCCTTTTTAACAATTTTGACCAATTCTTTTAACAATTATACTTTATAAATTTACAGTCAGTAAGTGAAATACAATGGCGAGAATCCAACTAACAAACACATCAGCATAGTAGTAATAGTTGATGGGCGGAGACCACAATTATTAAGAAAAAATTACTTCACTGTATCAATTTTAGCAATTAAAATAATTGACTAAAATTGTTAAAAATGCCAAAGTTCATGTTTTTTTTTTTGTCACTAGGGGATAAATAAAAAATATAATATCTACATGGTTTTAGTCTAAATAAGGACTTCGAGTCAAAATATTTTTTGGTTTTTGACATAAAGTCCTTTATATTGTAGAAGATACATTCTCAACTCTCAAAAGCAGATCTTAGGTAACATAATATTGCTAGCATGGGTACTAACCCACATAATTTGTTTTCTTTTTTCTTTTGAGTTAGTATTTTGTTCTTGTAAACCCAAATATGGAACAGTTGCAACCAGAGAACTTAAAGACACATGAATGTAAACATACCCATTGTACATTGTTGTTTGCTCCGGTAGGCTTGAAAATTGAAGCCTTTGGGTATAGCTGAAAGAGAAAAGATTTCATGTCACCATAGAAATCACCGTGCCTGTCCCAAGGCTGAGAAGCATAACCTCCATATATGCAGTCTTCTTTATCCTTAATAATCAGAACAGTTGGCCATTCACCATTTCTGCAGTTCAATTGAAAAAATTATCCATTCCACTTCTATTTAGAAAACAGTTCCACCAACTGAGAAACTGAAATAAAATTAGGAAATATTCTAAATGCTAAGTTTCTGTGTTTAAAAAAGGAACTCAAAGATAAAAGACACATGAACATCATCAGTGAACAAATATTAGAGTAGTTACAAGAGCATGTACTTACTAATTGCATATACTTCATATAAAACAAAGGATGGAATAAAGAATGGAGTAGGGAATGTAATGTAATGGAATGGGGAATAGGATTCTCAATCATGTGTTTAGTGTACAATATTTGGCATGGAAAGGACCAGATAGGAAATCAGTTAAAGACTAAAATACCCTTTATTTTATTAAAGAAAAGAGAGACATGGAGTACCCAAATGATAAAAGATAGTAGCAAATATGGTATTCAAAAATATAGTTGTATGGAATTGGGATTCAAAGGGAGTGGCCAAGAATCCCAAGCCTTAATTGCTACTAAACAAGGAATTTGGGAATAGAAATTCCACTCCCACTCCTATCCAGTGCACTAAACATCACCTAAGTACATTATGTAAAGAGATTTTGTCATGTACAGCCGTTTAGAATACTAGCTATATCAATTGCATTGAGCACATGCTATCTAGTCTCAGAGATCAGAATGCATTTAAAAGCCATGATTATTAATGTGAACTATGATGAAACATATAGAATCTTGAACATCATTTGCAATATCAGATCCAGATATCCCATCACTTATGAAGAGCCTAATTAATAAATATTACAATATCAGCATTGACACAAAAGAAGAATCCCAGTTATTTAGATCATACCAAGTTCAACCAACAGATATGGAATATCCTATATGGAATTTAAATTTCATTTCAAGAGAAAACCAGCATTCCCACATGGAATATAAGCTAAAAAGCCTGCCAAGATGCATATCAGATACTTATACCCATCTTTCTAAGATGCAATTAATGAAGCTCAGAAAGCTAAATTTAAATCCGAAGTGGATGAACCTGCAGATATAAAAGCATATTTCGTTTCAGGGGATTAATCAGCAAACCGTTGAATGGAGGATTAATGAGCAAACAGTCGAATGGATTCACATAGATTAGATTATTGTATTGAAAGAAACAAACCACTTACAATACACTGCCCAAGAATGTGTTGAAACTTAGGCCATTAACAGCACTATGGTACAAAAGTTTCCACTGCTCCAACTCATGCTGAGAAAGAGCTCCTCCTATATGCCAAGCATATTCCTTCTTCAATAGTATCAAATTAGGATCAATATTTTCTCCATGCACCAAGTGAGGAACTTCAGAACCAGGCCTTCCTGCAAACCACTTATAGTTAAAAATTTTGAAGAATCAAATGGACCTCATTATTTAAGAATCAATCACGCCTCAACTATACTTTTCATTCACTTGACTAAATTATGATCACCAAAGTACTTCACTTATCAGGTCCCCAAATGGAAAATGGTAATGTAAATTTCACCCAAATGCAAATGATACATATCATCATTGTGAGCAATATTTCTAGAAATTGCAAGTGTTCACATAAACCATGGTTTAGCTACTAGAACTCTATGTTTGCAATTATAAAGTTCTACACTGACAACCTTTCAAGTTTTTGTTTTCTTACCCAAAAACATGACACTTTAATTCCTAACGAATCTAAACTAAACGTAAAGATACCAAGATAACTTTATGAAGGACTTCCATAAGCCCCTATGTTAAAAGGTCAATATAGCCAAGAAAACAATCAGAATGCAATACTGCACGGTAACGGAGTATGACTAAAGATCACTCAACCATTGATATAAAGCCAATCATTAAAAAGGACTTAAAAATGCAAGGTGATTAGACAAATGGAGAAAGATGGAAAACCTGCATCAGGTGGAATCAACAAACTTCCCAGAAACTTCCTAACTGATGGCAGAAGACCAGACCAAATTTTGAAATCCTCAAAAGACATACTTTTCTCTGCAGATCCTTGAACATCATTCGAAAAAGTTGCAGCATTAAGAAATACGTTAGCAACATCATGACACAAACTTGAACCATCTTCATTAACTTTCAGGGAAAAAACACTCTTCAAAACCTCAATCAGAACAGACTCTATATCAGACCTGACAACAAAGTCCCAAATGTCACACGCATCAACAGAAGTAAACAAACAAGGCAGCAAAAAGAAACTACTTTACGCGAAAAGTAAAATTATAAAACTCAACCGTCAAATTAGTAGTGAAAGCAATTCATAACAGGCATATGCTCTATGCCTTGCAAGTAGAGCCAGTAAAAATAAACAGTATAGTACCTTCCCAAAACACTATCATCTGTTACATCCAGCAATTGAAAAATAAACTCATCAATCTCATCTTTTGTTCCTTTCTCATAAATGCTCTGCACATGGATAAACAAATTAAAATGTAAGTACTTATACAACTACAAACTAGAAGGGGTCAAATTTGAATTCTTACCTTAGCAATCACAAGGTCCTCGAAGGTAAGTTTCCCATCCTTTCGTTTCTGGGTAACTAAATCGAACAATCTCTCTCCTAGAGGACCTTTCAACTCAAAAAATTCCTAAACTAACAAAAACAGCTATTATTATCCACAACTGCAAAAGATTGATTATTTATCAAATTGGTAGTCAGAACTTAATACAGAGAAGAAGAAATAAATTGACCTGAAAAACAGGGAGGGATACATATTGACAATTACTCTCTGATTTGGTGGCCAGAGAAACGAATAGTGATTTGAGGTCATCCAGTTCATGTGGAGTAAAAGCTCTGTAGTCAAACTAAAATTGCTCAACTATAAGCATATGTGTGCGGAAAGCGAAAGAGAGATTCTTTTAGCGAGAGAAACCTGGTGGCAGAAGCGAAGCGAGGATTCGCCGCGGGCGACTGAGCATTTCCCATTTCCGATTTCTTTCCGGTCACGGAAACATTATTTTCACTTCTTACTACACGTATATGATTAGCTTTGGCTTTTAAATAGACGACCTCGTACTTTACCATAATTTCATAGGGACCCCATACAGACCGCTTGTTGTTCATTCATATACGTATATTTCGTAGCTACATATAATTTATTGATAATAAAAAAATAATTGCATAAATTGTTATCCCGAATAAACTCTCCATTATATTTTATATTTCGTATGAAATTTTTATATAATAGTTAAGAAAATAATTAAATCACTCAAATTATAATAAAATATTAAATTACTCTTTATCTCAGCTAATTAATTTTATTTTTATTTTATCCATTATTCTAATAGAGATAATTTTCTCAAAATAAATTGAAAAATTAATTTTCTCCAAATAATATATAATTTTATTATTGATTATAATTGATTTATGGTGTTGTTAATTATGAAAAAAGAATAATTTTTAATTAAAAAATTCTAAGGCATCACTATTTGTAAGCATGGTTTAATAATTCTCATTAATATTGACAAATATTATTAAGTTAAAATTTGTATTCTACTTAGAAAATCTAAATGTCAAATTGTGAAAACTCATCCTGAGATTCAATTATATTTTGAAATTTTCATTATCATCTTTATATATAATTTTCTAAATTTATTTCTAATTTCTATATTTTATTTTATTTTTCTATCTATGTCACTTGATATTAATTAAATTTATAAGTTTCTAGAATTTCTATAAAAATATTATTATACTTATTTTTAGTTTGATTACTCATATTAAAACAAAAAAATTTATAGCATTCTTGAATGTTTTTATTTAATAGTGATTCATTTTTATATTGCAATTATATTTTTGTTTTATTGAAAAATATATTTTTAATAATTTTAATGTGCACGTATATAATATTAATAATTGTATTTAATATTTAAATTTATAAAAACGTATTAGTATGACAATTATACACACTTGCATATCATTAAAATAGAGAGAGGAAGAGTTGCAAAAATTTCGAAACTCATCCTCGTTGTCCTGTTAAACGGTCTGGGATTTCCCTGAGAAACCAGAACATGTACGAGTTTACAAATGAGATGGGACCAAATTGTAGGGTAAAAATTATTAAAAAAAGAAGAGTAGGGAGTCATCACGATTTTTACAAAATTGAGGTCATAAATGGAATTTTGGAAAAAAAACAAAAATCGAAAAGCAAAAGATGCAGCGCGTGGAGTGAAATCATTAGGACAGTTGGAAGAGATTTCTTCTTCGAAGTGACTGAAAGTCAGACGCGATATGCCGCTATTAGTAAGCTCTGATCTGTGAGTTCTGTTAATCAGAAATTTATTTTATTCTTTATTCTACAAAACCGAAATCTATGTTTATTAGTATTCATTTGTTTATTCATTTTGTAATGAGCAGATCATATGAAAGCTGAAATCTTTAATGATGTCGAGACCGTGGGTGCTGATTTTTCTGCTGTTGTTAATTGTTTTTACATCTCAGTTTGACTGGAAACAACAAATTGGGAACGAAATTGAAGGGAGTCCAACTATTTCTAGGAATGAGCAATTTAATTCGAAACGAGAAGAATCTGTAAAAGAAAAGGTTAGAATAGATTTTCTTTTTGTTCAATTTGCAATTGCGCAATTTGGAACTTGCGTGTTCAAATATAAGTGATAAATCAACTAATTCATTTCTGGGTTTTGCTTATAATTAGTGTTTAGGCACTTTGTAACCACCCACATTTAGAAAGTTAGATGTTTTGTGAATAATTGATTGATAGTAGCTGTTACTGTTGGGAATTTGAGCACTTGGCATCAACTGCGCATGGAATTATATAATTGTGCTTTTTGTTGTTTTTGCTTTCTTGTGGAGAAGAGAATATATTGAGGACAACAGAAATTAGAGGGAAGGGGAAAAAAAAAATAAGATATGGTGCTCCAGAAGGTATACAGTGTGATAATAATGTATGAGCTAGTGATACTACCGACGAAGTACTAGAAGCAGAAACCTAAAACGTAATTTCCCCAAACCAGTTTGTAATTCTCTTTTCTCAACCATTTTAGTGCATTCATCTATGTTGAATGAACTAACTCTTCCTTTTAAATAGCTTCTTCAAAATCATTATTCTGGCCTCTCCTACTTGTTTGTTCCTTGGAAATACCTATGTCTTCCTTGAATCTAATTATCAATCTCCTATAAAATTACCTCTCTTTTCCACATAACTCATCATAAACTTCTATTCATTGCTTGCACTCTCCTTCAGAGATTTCAATTTATATTGATAGACTGAAATGTAAAATGCACCCAAATAACCAGCAGCATTGTAACTCGCTTTTGGTCATCTTGTTATGGTGGACCTTGCCTATTCACGTACTATAGCAAATTGTGCATGTAGATCTGAATAATCTTGTCCCCGCTCAACCTTCAGTGCTCAAATATTCAACGAACTGATTATGTTGCCTTTTGCTTTTCTGTTTTCTGGCCCTCTGCTGATCTAGCCTGACATTTTCACTATGCTGATTGGTTAATTTGAAAGAAAAACTTGATTAGTTTTTCACTGGTCTTGTCTACCCAAAAACTAGGGCTGCTGGAGAACTGGTTGTTTTATATCAATCCATTAGTTATTAGGCTACCCAATTTTTGTTGCATGAAATGCTTCAATTCTAGAGAGGGATAGGGGGGAAAAAGAGTAGTCAATTTCCGAACAGGATGTCCTTAGATTTCTGTATCCCTAATAAGTATTCCTCAGGTGGGATTATCTATCATATATACACCTGTTTACATTGTAAATCAGTAACTATAATATTTTACATCTTCTTGAGATTTCCTTTTTTCCCTTTTAGGATGCGAGTTATTGATGAAATACATGCTGGGCACCAAAGTATTCTCACTTGAAAATTCTAGCCCAGTTTTTGCTCATGTGTTGCGTTGCCAAACATTACCCTAATGCTTCAGAGAGTTGGCATAATCTGTTAATTGGTGTGTGTAACTTTCTCTATTTCTTTTCTTTTTTTTGTGGGATAGAAAGTGATTTTCTTAACCTAGGTTGTCGAATCTTTGATCACGATTTATAATCTTTTGTTGTGGCTATTGCTGCAGATCATCCTCTCTCAAGAAAAGAATATTCAGAAACTTAATGAGCTTGTTCGGAGTCTTCGGGAGCAGTTATTACAGTGTAAAAGTGAAAATTATTTTGCCAATGGCACGAAAATCCCTTTGACTGAACATTTAAATGAGCTTGAGCAGCAACCAATCTTGGAGGACTAGACATGGATACATACTTTAGACATCAATGTTTGGTATGTGCAAATATGTGAACCTTGTCTTGTTTTCTCAGCAAAACCGACTATGAGATTAATGTATGTATTTCAGTTTTCTTAAATACCAAACTGTAATCCAATTCCCATTGTATGTAGCAATAGTCAGTCCCAAATGATTCAGTGGAAATCTTTTTGAAACAGGTGAGTAGACATGTAATGCTTTGAAGTAAAAAATTTGAAGGACCACTACCACTTAAAGGAAATTTTTGGTTAGATATAGAAAAGTAAAAGATTATAGCATTGTAGTGTTGCAAATAAGTCTTAGTTGTGTTAACTGGAGCGTATATCTATGATGTTCATTGTAAAAATTTCAAATTCTAATTTGATAGAATCTAATTGCATTTGTGATATAAACTCTGCTTTGCTTATCTTAAGCAACTAGAATTAGAAATTATAAATTTTTCAAATCTATTTGGTTTCTTTAGAAATATGGTCTCAAATTTTCATTGCCAAATAACAGCATGCTATTTTTTCCTGAACTGGTCTATAAAACCTGTTGGATTCAGGGGAAAAGCTAGGGTTTAAAGTTAGAGGGGGGAAATACTTGAATATGTGAGTTGAGGGGCAAAGTGGTGAAGGTGTATTATATTTTGCTAAAGAGCCAGGGGTCAATCCCAGCCAAAATAAGCTATCTTTTTAAACTTTTTTAAAGAGAGGGGGGGCAATTGCCCACTTCTCATAAAGGTAGCTGCGCCACTAGTTTGATTGGTTTTGGTCTAAGTTAATGTGATTCTTCACTTTACCTTAAAATACTTGTGTTGGATAAGTATGCTTAAACATGAATATGATATTAACGGTTTAAATTAGTTGGAAAACTGTGAAAATTAGGAATATCTCGCCACTTTTTATGTGATATGTGAGGGACATAACATTTCTTGTTGGGCTTATGCAGTTGATTGCATATAGGAATGCAACAAGTCTTTTCTATTCCTTATTCCTTATTTATTTATTTTGACAGTTCTTTGAATTTTCCAGTGAATAGACCTTGATGATCAACAAAAATGTAAACAAACTTAATTCCAACTACTACAAATTTCATGTATGACATTTTACTTGTGCTGAAATTAAAGAACTCCATTTCATTTGATATACTTGTTTCCAGGATAACCATACACAGACTTATTGTGACTTGACCTACCAGGATAACTTCTCTTCTACTGTCAATTTATTACAATGTGCAGATGCATTTAGTTAGTATGGTTATTAATATTTTTTGCTATTTTTGGATACTCTTCAGTGTGGTGAATTTGCTTTTAGCTTTTCCTTGCCTTTCATTCCTTCAAAAAGTTATATATTTATTAGCAGAACATGCATGGTTGGTTTCAATTGCTGTGCTTTTTCCTTTGCATGTAGTGTTTTTGAAGGGTTTTCCTGGTCTGTTGTTTTGATGATTGTATAACTGACGTGATATATGAATCCAATTTACTTTAGATTAAATGAGTCAATTTAATGTCACAACCATTTTTCCAAGTGACCTTACCTATGTCCCAAACCCAAGTTGATTTCTATAAATACCTTATTGGTGGGGCCTTAAATTCTAAGGTGTATTTACGTTTTCTTCCAACTTATTATTCATGTTAGCAGAGCTCACCATTTCATACGTTTTTATAGAGTCAAAAGTTGCTGATAGTTAGCTGATGAATACTATTGTTGATTGTGTGGTATAATTTTAGTAATGATTGCTATTGAAATGTAAAATGATCAACAAGAATATAATTTTTCTTTTATTAAATTATATATATATATATATATACATAATTATAATAATTTAAATTCAACTATGTTAGTCGATAATCTAATTGTTGGGTACAAGCCAGCTACAAGTTGCAGGAAACTATTGAACGTTTGAGTATTTATTAATGTATAACTGCAGACACTTGTTTATAGGCTAGCTTGAGCTTGGCAAATGTCTAATTCTTCATAGGTTCGGCTCATTTGACAAGAGTGTGCAATTCATTCGGATTGGTTTTAAATTGAACCGGACTCATGAAAAGGGCCCGCCCTGTTAAAGATTCTGAATCTAGTTGTTGGAGTTTAAATTTCTGATTTATTATGCTTTCAAATTGGTACAGAATATCAAGTACGAAGAATGTATTGGTCAATGCGGGACGTTGTAATATATATCTTAATTCTCTCTTATTTAGTTAATAATTGACTTATTTGATTGGACAAGCTTAGACTAGAAATAAACCAAAGATAGGTCATAAAAAATGGTTGAATCAGCGGAAATGAATGATTTTTTTTAATTCGGGAATGTTGCAAAAGTGAAAAAATAAATAAATATATATACATATATATTATCTGAAACCATAAATTTGTTAATTTGTTGGACACATCAAACCATAAATTATGGTTAGAACTCATCCACCGATTGAAACTCCCAACGGAATTCACTTAATGACTCGTAATGCAATTATATGAGTAGTTAGGAGTCCGTTGATGAAAATAGGACGTGTACAAAGTCTTAACACGAACAAATTAGAAATTAGAAATCAAAATGAAATGCATTACCCAGAAATAGTTGCTTCACATTCATTACCAAATTTCTGGTTTTAATGTTTCCACAGGAATTAATCACGGTTGCTAATCTGTTGCCATCCATCTTTATCACCAATTATTATATCATTAATTACTCTTCTCGCTTTTCTTTCTTTTCTATTTTTGTTAATGTTTATTATTCTGACGTCCTTAAATCATGTGTTGCTTCCAATTATATGCCTTAACCATCTCTAAGCACTTGTCCTAAGCAAATTTAACTCCTTAACCACAATATATTGTGGAAAATAACTAGTTTTACGTGCCGAAATGGGCACTAATCTGCGGTAAATAACTACTCATGCTAATAGGTATGAGGTATTTAGGACTTGGGTTGTAAATGAGTCAAGCTGCCTCATGAACTATTCAAGCTCGAGTTCAGAAAAGTTTGAAAAAGATTCATCTTTGATCAAGTTCGAGGTTGAGTCTAATAATAAAAAAGTTCATCCATGATCAAACTCAAACTTTAGCATAGTAATATTCAGTTTGAAAGCTCATCAAACTCCACCGAGCCTTGTACTTTTGAGTTGAACTCGAGCACAAGCTTTCATCGGGTCAAATTTGAATTTGAAAATTTTAAAATCGTGAGTTTCAAGCTGAGTTTTGAGCCTAATAAGTTTTCATTACACTCCTATTTAGAATGACTGGAGTTTGGGTTTCCTTCATCTCATCACCCTTCCTTTGCAACTCTGACAAAAAGAAAAGTTTGACTTAACACACATTAATAGGCCAAAGTATAAAATATAGGATTCAAGTTTGATATTTTCTTCTGTTTTTTCTCAAGTTACTGAACTTTAACTATGAGTTTACTTATTTGAAATATACATAGCAAAATATTATAGAAATCTAAGATGGTAGAAATTCAATAATTGACTCCATTTATCCCAACTCCCTCCAAGATTCCTTTTTTTTTTTTATTTTATCCTGATTTATATTCAATTCAATTGTTTCTTTTTTTATAGTATAATCAGGAAGTGTAATCCTATTGAGTATAGAGTATAAAGATAGGTTTTTAGTCTCCCAATAAAATGTACTTTACGAGAATTAAACTTTTATTTTTATTTTTACGCGATTGAGTTCACTTATTATTTTCAATCAATATCTTGTTGATTGAATTAGTTGCTTTTTTAATTACTACGTAGTAATATTAAACGATTTATATTCTTGTTCTTGATAGAGTTGAAGTAGTCAATCGTTTTCGTAATTTTGTATAAATTAAAGTGTCAATTTTAATGGAATGATTAAAAGTTGTTAAAAGCATATATAACAAAATTAACGCTTTCTTTTAGTTGTGCGAATAATAATGTGCAAAATATTCGTTTGAATCGAATTCAAAATCAAACCGATCCATTTCAGTTTGATTTAATCAACCACTCAAAGGGGATTTGATTTTGTCAGCTTACTCGATATGGGTTGAAGTTATTAGTGGTTCGACTTGATTTTGCAAAAACTAATCAATCAGGCTTAAAATCGATTCGAAATGGTAAAAAACGATGGTTCAATTTAAGTCGAAATGATTTAAATATCAATTTCGAATCATTTAGATTTCAGTCAAAAGAAATTTCAATTTTACATTTTTTAGCCTTGAGTCGGTGCTCACATATGTAAATTACAAGCAATGGTTACAAAGTTACAACTTACAAGAATGGCAAGAAGTAAATATAGAGGAAGAGAAGAAGTGTCCTTTATCATCCTTAGAGGGAGCAAAGAACCTATCTTAGGTTGTCTAGACAAAAACCATAGGCTTAACCTCACTATTATATTTAGGGTAAGCATTTGGTTGATTTACTTCAATTTTTCGATCTTGATTTAATTTTTGAATTAAAATTAGTTTGATTTTTAGGATTCTTAGATTTTTCAGTTCTTAATAATAAAAGTAAAATCAATTTTAAAAGAGTGAATTACTCTATAGCCCCTCACTAGTATCCAATTCACTAGTATGCTAGCTCATGCATTTATAAGGGGGACAATCACAATATTTTACTAAAATTTAAAAAATTAAATAATGTAATGAAAATAAAACTATATATTTCCTCCGTAAAAAATAGTCCACTTTCTATTTTTTCACAAGTAACAATTCTTATGGTTATGTGTCATTATTATATTGGAATACTATTTTTTTTTATATTACTTGTCACATTTGAAATTTCATATTCTTAAAGAAAACCATTAAATTTGAGTACATTACAATAAATTATTGAGTAAATTGAATATATTACCCTCAATTTAATATCAATTTTTTTAAAAAAATTATTAAATTGAAGTAATAATTATTAATTATTTTCAAAGGGTAAATATAGAAATACACATTTATTACTCTTTGAAACCACAAATATGATAAATATTTTGAAATAAATTATTTTCTCAAACGTGATACGTCTTATGAAACAAAGGTTTGTAATAGGTAAGAATCATTGAAAGTTATTGAAAATAAAATAAAATTTAATAAGAGTATAATAGATAAATTATAAGGTAAAAAAAAAAATATATATATATATATATATATATTAATAAATTAAAAAAATAGAATATTCTTTTCAGGGGCAGCGAATAATTTTTTTAAACCTTAAAAAAAAAAAAAAAAAAAAAAAAAAAAAAAAAAGAAAAAAGGAAAAGCTATAGTTTACTAAAGAAATTGCTTGACGGAGAAGATGTAAACGAAGAGAAGTCGCACTCGATGACTCGATTTTTAGTACGACTATTAAATAACTGAAAATGAAATTAGAAAACGTTTTGTTCTTTTTTGTCTTTTGGTCAAATGCAAAATGTTCTCATTGCCTGATGGATTAGCACAAATTTAACACGTGCTTAATTGTTCAAATAACAAGGGAAAAATAGGATCAATAAAAGAAGATAAATAAATAAATAAATAAAAAGAGTAATTATGCTTGAATAATTTTTGTTAAAAGAACAATCTTTCCGACTAAAACTAAATATTGGCACATCAGCTTTATAAGAAAAACTTAATAACAATTTTTTATTTTTACAATCACCTTTTAAAACTATATTTATTATATATTTTAATTTATAAAATTGCATCTTTAAACATTTTAATTTACAAATTAAATATTTATAGACAAGTCAAAAATGTTTAAAAATAATTGTTTAATAATTTGTTTTAAATATGTATACAGTATCTTAGAATATAAAATATAATATTCAGCCATTAAAAATATATATAAATTTGTGTTTATTAAATAATTACAAATTTTGAAAATTAATATTTCAAATGTTGTGGGCTAACTTTACATTATGCTCCATTTGGTGTAAATCAATCGGGAATATGAAATTCATTTGTAAATGAATACTAGTAGAATTTATTTGTAAATGAATTATTCATGTTTAGCCTTGCTAATTTAAAATATATAATTTAATTAAATTCTATATAATTATATATGAAATAAATTCATAATTGAAAATTTATTTACTTTTATTTTCTAAAATATCATTGAAATAGTAATTTCGCAAAAATAAATAATAAATATCAATTATATTCATGTTATGGTACATAAATTTTTTTTATTAAAATAAATATATAAAATAAAAATAATATTAATAAAATTATCGAAGTTAATTTGGTGATAAATGTATATTTAACTTGAATCTCTCTCCTCAATAATAAAAATATATTAAAATAGAAAAACACAATAATAAGAAAATATTTTTCTAAAAGCATAAAAATTTTAAATTGTTTTGCTAAAGTTTGATAAATAAATAAGTAAAAAAATTAAAAAATTGATTTGTAGAAGCAAAAGGGCAATTGAGTCATAAAAAATTAGATGACTTAGTTTTGTAGAATTCATTTGGAAATTCCATTTATTTTCATGAAATTTTGTATAATTATGTCCAATTACATGAAATTAAATTTCTAGAATTAAAATTTATATTTTTTTTTATTCTAAACACAAAAATATAGATTTTTAAATAAATTTCATGAAATTTTGAAAAGGCTATCCGGACGGAGAGCATTGAAGGTTGTCATTCACAGTTTAAAGGTAGGTTTAGCCATAAACAGTTAAACACAAGCATCTAAGCTTTCTGATTTTTATGAAAAGGCTATCCCAAAATGAGAGAGTAGAAAAGATTGATTTGATGAGGAGTAGAAACTTTGATTGTTCTTTAATGGCAAGCATTTGAAGTCCCTGAGAGGGCTTTGGTTGCTCATTTCATCAATTTATTAATTTCATATTAAGATTGGTTTATTTCTCTAAAATAATTTACTGTTTTCCTTGAAAAATATTTTTCAAATGACTTATTTTTTATTGTGAAAAATACTTTTTTATAAGTTATTTTACAGAAATCAAAGGAGTATTAATGTTTGTATATATATATATATATATATATATATATATATATATATATATATATTTTGTCATTAGATATTTATAGGATATATTACAATATGCAATTAGGTAATGCTTTAAATTAAACAGACTTATATAATTATGATTTCAAATATAAATTATATCAAAACTCATTAAGATAACTTAATCCATAAATTACTTATATTAATATTTGTATTCCAATGTTTCTTGCAATGTAAAGTAAATTAATTAATTCACACAAAAAAAAATTAATCAATAGAGAGACTCCAAATTTAATCTCTAGATTAAGAAAACAACTAATTTTTCGAAATTATAACAAAAAAAATCATTAATTTGATTAAATTATTCTTTATCTCATATCACCAATAAATTAATTCCTTGAAAAAAAAAATCACTAACAAATAATGTGTTTAATACACATAATGCTAAAATTGATAACGCTGATTATCATTATTATTCTCAACATGATTTATAAAGAACTGCCTTTAAGCAATTTATATTTATGAATAGAAAGAGTACAATACTTGAAAATTAGCTTATATAATCACTTTATTGCTAAAAAATAAAAATAAAAATAAAATTAACTCATATCATAATTCTCAACTTAAAAAATAAAAATAATATTCTCTCCGTTCTCTTTTACATAAGAATAATTAAATGTTCACTAAGATAAAGAAAATAGTTTAACAAATTCTTTTTTCTAGTTTATGACCTAATATCTCATTAACATTCTCCTCTAGCACCAATGTATGCCTTAAATTACATTTCAATCTTAATTAAAACTTTAAATACTTTGTTAGAACAAAAGGAATACAAACAGCTAAAAAAAGTAAAGTTTAACCTTTGACCTTTAAGAAATTTTTTTTTTGTTCTTAACCGAAAAAATTGTGTGAAAATATAAAAAGTTGTACTCATTTAGCCTTTCAACCGCCTTTGATTATTGAAAGTGCATTTTAAATATGATACTTTTTTAAATATTCAGGCGAAATTCGTAAGGATTCGTTTGAATATAATCCTCCTATCGCCTATACGAGCACATTTTTTTCAGCAAAAATTGATGTAAAAACAACTCATTTTCCAAATTTTCTTCATACTAAATGTCGATTTGTAACTTTGTCTATCATTATCTTGAGAATTTCTCACGTTAAAAGCTTTGCACAGGATTAAGACAAGTGTAAGATAAACTTTTCACGTTAACAATGTTTTCAAAGTTATCAAATTAAGCAAAGTTCTCACACTAAAAGTAGAAATTTTTTCTAAAGAAAAAAAAAAAGAAAACAGAAAACTCTTATCTCTTTTGATTTGGAAAGGATACTAAATGCTTTGCATGCATTTCAATGAGCGGAAGGTTGAGAATTGAATTCTAGTATCATCAATTAGGGCATGCAAATTTATTTCATTGCAACCGTTTGGTAATTTTACAAACTCGAGATAATTAAATTCCATTAATTATGCTTTCTGCTTTCTATCTCGCAATATATCTAAAACAAATTTATTTATAGGTTTATTAATTTTTTGTTAAATAAAAAGGAAATATCTTGAGCATTGAGATAGAGATGGCAATTCAATATTTCCTTTTTTTTTAAAAAAATTAGTTTTTGCTTTTTGAAAAAAAAAATGAATAGTCGACAAGAAGAAAATTTAGCAATTTTGATAAAAAGAGCTGCGTAGGCAAGAAATATTCGGAATTTTATGACAAAATTTCTACGTTCTGACTAGATAATATTCAGGTAAAAACATCTCAATAGTGACATCATAATTCAAGCCCTAACTAATAATAAATTTAAACAAATATATATCAAGTGCGAAAATTTAAAATTCGTCTCCTTTCCTGAATTTTTTTTTTAACTGAGAGGATTATGTAAATAATGCTGAGTTAGAAACATTATACTCAACACATCTATATATATTTGGATATTTTCCAAGTCCAACTACTCCTATCGATTCACACGTCATTAATGTTAATTTTCAATATTAAAAAATATAATTTTTAACGAGAAAATAAAATAAAATTGTTAAATTGTTGCTTATGTACTTTTTGAAGTGACCTAGTACTTAAACAACAAGTATAGCAAGAATTGAATCGGCCCTTACGAAATTAGGCTGAAGTCTAATCGGAGCCAAATCAATTCAATGGATTGTGGCAGTCAAAATGCAGCCATGACATTAACCACGTCCTTGTCTTCCTCATCCCTCATGTATCGTTATTTCAAATTAACTCACTAAATATTTTTAATATATTTTTTTTGAAAGAAAAAATATTTTAGTAATTATAATTTAATAATGTAAATAGGTTTATGATTATATATCAAATGTGTTAAGTTTTTATTTTTATCTTTTCAAGTATTAAGAGATGATAAAAATAACATATTTTATTTTATTTCGAAGTACTATTTTTATTTTTATTTATTTTTATCTCACATAATTTACACTTTATTTCAGTTTTCATGCACATCGATTATTAGAAAAGATAAAAATAAAAATTCAATTTTAGATGAAATTAATTTATAAATAAATGAAAAATACACATACAATACTTACCAAAGACGATCAATCCTTGTAATATAGATACTTGCAATAAAATCCAAGTAGAAGGAAGAATGTGTTGTCATCTTCTTCTATTGCTTTGCACAATGCTTGACTGATACACTTGAAAATTTCTTTGAAAGAATAGGCACAAAAGAAGCAGCCAAACTATGATTTTTTATATACAGCCATATAGGGTTAGGGTCCCAAACTTTCGAAGGCTTGCATTTACATCCAATATTAATTTTATTAATGTCTAGTTAATGCATTTGTCCCACAAGTTCTTTTCAAAACCTAATCATATTGGTCACCATAAAAGTATGTCTAAATCAATATCTTAATTCTAGAAATAAAAAATAATCTGAAAAATCAAAATTTGTATAAAAGAGAGACTACACGTGTGAATCATGTGTAATAATATATAGGGGAATACCCATGAATTTTAAATTATTCATATCCATACTTGTTTAAAATTTTATTACTCATATTCATTACAAACCAAGCAAAATATTCATTTAAATGTTTATATTTGAATCCATTTAGATTTTTTACTATTTGTATTCGTCCAAAACTCGTTTAAAGTACTTTTATATAGATAGAGTACTTACATATGTTAAACTAGTAAAATCCAAACTTATTTAACATACAACTTTTATTAGTGATGGATAGGATATTTGCGGGTACCCACTATCAAACTCGTTTGATATTACGAGTAATGGATAGCAGGTACTGATAGTGAAAGAATTTATTTGGAATCAACCGAGCAAGTCCCTAGCTGAGTAGTAAGACAAAGGCCGAGCAGCTACCAAGTCCCAAACGGAATAGAAAGGTTGAATAATAATTAAACTTTGTAAAGCTTAGTAACATGTAGTCAAACAGAGTTATTAAAGATCATTAATGGCCAGAGATTTCCATTCGGCAGTTGTAACTATGATTATTACCATGAAGGATATTTAAACAGTTACAGCCTAGATTGTACTATAAATAAGTGAACCAGAATAGAGAAAGGATCATTTGATCCCAAAGCTAATTACTAGTACATTCTTTGAGTATTCTCCAAATTTACTCTTATCAAATTGACGCGATGAGTATGGACACACCTTCATTTCACAATCTTGCTCTCACTTTTACAATGGTATCTCTAAGCTCTCGCAATGTGCTTGCTGATGTTCAAAACTCTAGTACTCAAAATCCAGAATCAGAATCTCTGCCAGAATTAGTTGTCACACCTCCTCATATCTCTACTTAGCGGGATAATCCAGGCAGTTCCAATCAACCTCCAGTAATTGATCCATAAGTTGCTAAAGCCCTGGCAGTGTACAATAATTTTACATCTATTTTGATTAGGTTCATGCAAACTCAACCTCCTCCATAGCCCACACCACAATAGCACAATTATATATTGCGAAATGGGAAACAAGTTGTGCAAGGGTTAGGGAGGAACACATGGAATTTTTGGATGAGACAAAATCTTCTTGGAAAGCCACTGCAACTACTCAGGATGGAAGTGTGGAGAACATGGCCAAAAGGTCAAGTGATGAAAGCTTCCGAACAAGAATCAAAGAGATCTTAAAGGAGTACAGAATTTATGGAGACAATAGTAATTATAGACTCAAAAATGACTCTCCATTTATCATATGAGGTGTTAGCTATACTCTTTCCATCTAAGTTTAAGATGTCTAATTTTCAGGCATATGATGGCACATCAGATCCGAGAAGCTATCTCACCAATTTTGAACAATAATGCATATTCAAACAACATCATATGCATTATTGTGTCGAGCCTTCCTAGCAACCCTGAAAGGGCTAGCGCAAAAGTGGCACCAGAGGCTCAAGACAAATTCCATATCATCTTGCGCTCAGCTTGCCTTAGCATTCAAAGCACGTTTTATCACGTGCATCTTAAGTAAAAAGATTTTCTCATACCTTATTTATTTGAAAAGAGAAGATGGCGAATCACTCCAGAAAGATGTGGATGATCTTCCCTCTCCCAATTAAACAAAACATACAGTCCATAAATTATAAAAGGAGAAAACTCCAAACTAGCATTCCGAGCCAAGAGACTGAGCCCGAGCATAATTCTAGTACTGTTCTATGCAAGTTGAGATACGGTAATGTCAAGCTGATTTAAATAATCACATAGTTCTACCTGAAGAGGAAGTTGAACACTAGCTCTCAAGTCCTCTTCGTATAAGATAAAAAAGTTAGGGCTTTGCTCAACATTTTGCTTAACATTCTCATCCACAGAAAGAGCTCAAATTTATTAGGAATGGCTTTGACTTAGAGTCTTTCCATATCCTTTGTTCTGAGCAAAGAACTTAATTGTGAAATCCTATTTTCTTTCTTTGCACTAGACTTACTCTTTTTTGTAGATTCTTTATTTTTCGATGATGATTAGAGTTTTTATTTAGCTGCAGAGGAGTATCACTGCCCTAATAACAATACCAGTGGCTCAAACCCTACTAGGAGAAGTCTTGAAAGTTTTATTTATTGCTTCCATTGAAGTTAAGAAGCGATTGGAAAGGAAGCTGCCTAATTTGGTAGCTTTAGAACTTGAAAAGAAGAGGACGAGGTCTCAATGGCAATCGCTTTGCCCTTGCCTTTTTCGAAAGGAGGGGTGGAGCCCATAGTGTAATAAAAGAAAAGGTAAAAGGTAAAATAAGAAATAGAAGTTAGCTTTTTGAGAAATTTTATAGAGATTTTGTAGAGGATGCAGAGAAATGAAAATGGCAGCAAAGAAACTTCAAGAGTTTGCAAGAATTCAAAGCTTTAATTTATGAACACCTGAGAATCAGAGGAGATGCAAAAGAAAGTTGAAATGCCAGTGAAAATGAAGAGTTGCGCTTTATTGAAGCGTTCAGAAGGCACGCCGTTCCAAGAGACATTGATAAGGTCAAAAGTCACATCCATTAAAGACAAAATGTGAACTAATAGTGAACTGGCCATCTAGGCTTACGCGGAAGTTAAAATCAAATAGTATTTAGATCATTGAAAGAAAAAGAAGTGAACAAAAGTGATTCGGGGTAAGTATTGAATAAAGAAAAGCTGAACATAAATGATTCGATACACTTTTAGGGGTACTTTGATAGCAGAAGAATTTGTTCAAAATCAACTGAGCAAGTCTCTGACTGAGCAATAGGACAAAGACCGAGCAGCTACCAACTCCTGAACATAATAGAAACCTTGAATAATATCTAAGCTTTGTAATGCTTAGTAACGTGTAGTCAAATAGAGTCATTAAAAATCATTAATTCTCGAGATTTTCATTCGGCATTTATAGTTAGGATTCTTACCATAAAGGATGTTTATACAGTTACAGTCTAAATTGTACTATAAATAAGTGAATTAGAATAAAGAAATGATCATCTGATTTCAAAGCTAATTACTAGTAAATTCCTTGAGTGCTCTCTAAATTTACACTTATCAGGTACCTAAAGACTTATATCTGTATTCTATCCATATCTTACCAGTCTCAAATCCATTTATAGATATTCATATCCTCTTTAAACGGATCAGAGGGGAACGATATCCTAAAATACTCGCAGTTTATGTCCCTAAATATAAGGAATAAAAGTCTCAAATTTGAATATTTTCAATTATAAAAACTTTCTCCAATTTGATAAGTAAAAGACACGATTACCCCCTAAATCATAATGATATTCTAACCGTCAAACCTCTCAATAAATAAAAAGAGCGGCCGTATATAACTATATATTGAAAAGGGATTATATGATTTTAAGAAAAAAAAATGAGATTTCCTTTTTCTATTTATGAATCTAATAATTTCAACATGAATATTTTATAGTTCATCTTTAGTGGAATCAAAGAGAGAAATTTAAGATGATATTAAATAAATAAAAATATACCATTGAATTTCAAATTTAAAACTGTGAAATAATAATAGTGGCCCAACTATTGCTGTAACATTAAAACCAATTAATTAGTTCAGTTGTGAAATGTATTGATGACAAATCAGCCATTTATATATATAGTTGACATCACAAGTATGTCTCTTCCCCTAAATTTATATAAAGATTAAATGGCTATATAAATTCTCATAAATAAACACCAACTACACCTCTTTTAACACATCTTCATTAACATATACTGCATTGATTGGATAGGCATTGCACCAACTCTTTCCTCTCCCAGCTTTTTTTTTTTTTTTTCTCACCATGAATGTCTTAAATCCACTCGGGTCGAACTAAATTCTGCTCGCACTTGATCGATCCATTAAATCTATAAAGACTGAACCATTGACCTAACTTGAAGGAGAAAACTACCGCTGAGTATATCTTTATATAATTCATATATCTCATATGTTATAAAAACATGGTTTGGATTGATATGAAATGTTAATATACATGATGAATTTGACAAAATCTATGAAATTTCACATTTTATTATTGGGTTAGAAAGTGATACCTATAAAATTGAATGATATTTTTTATTAAATAAAAATAAATGGTTTAAATTCTATCACCAATAAAAAAAAAAAAAGATAAAAACTATGAAATGTATAGACTCTATCGATCAAATTGCATTAACCTAAATGACCTCTAAGAATCAAATATCGGTCGAAAACTTCCTTGGAATGTTACAAATTTTATTGCAAACTTTATTTTCTTGGTCTACATAGTCTAGTAAGTAAAAAGAGCAGAGGGGGTCTGATACCTTCCTTAGAATTTCAAAAAAAAATTCTAATAAAAGTGAGAATTGTGTTTAGCTAAACTATGGAAAAATAAAAAATTATATTAAACCCTTTAATTTAAATATATTTTATTTACTTTTTGTAACACCGTGAGTTACACGACCAGGGTAATTTTTCCCCCTAAACTCAGTAAATTCATAAAAATAATTATGTTTGAGAAGATTTAAATTCGAAATCTCTCATTTCTCACATAAACACAGTAATGTTATGTAATAAAACTTCAAATGGAAATGATAAAAAAATTTAAATTTTGACTTTTTTTTTATAATTTTGGCAATTTTTTTAATTAACACCTCGAATTAATTCTTTTAATAATATGTTTATGATGTCGTTAACAGGCTTCACAGCACGACACACCAATAACTAGAAAATTCATTACATGTAGAAAGAAGCCTATAGAATTCAAAATGGAGCTGTCCTTATTGAATTTAATATTTTCAAATGGTAGTTTGTCACTTATTACCGTTATTTTATAATACTTACTCACATTAGGAATTTCACATTTTTCAAAAAAATATTAAATTTATCTAAATTATAATAAATTATTGAATAAATAGATTATTTCATCCTTAATTTAATACTAATATTCTAAAAAATCATTAAATTGAAATAGTAATAATTATTGATTTCATAAATATGAAAAATATAAATTTATTATCTTTTAAAACTGCAAATGTAATAAATATTTTGAAATAAATTATTTTTTAGTAACAATTTTAATATAGCAAAATAAATGAAAAAAAAAAAAGAAACGGCTAATAAATAAAAGCTTCAAGTTAATTAAAATCCAATGTGAGATCCAGAAAAGAAGGGTCAAGATTTTATTAAATTTATTAACGCACATTGCCGAAAGATATTATTTTGATTTTTTAAAATATTTTCTGGTATGGTCCAGTATCTTTGATATCTGAATAATGATACTATGTTATTTTTTATTATTTTAGAAATAAATATTGCAATTTCATTCTCCAAAATACAATTAATGATGTCAATCAAGGACAGGAATTTTTTATAAAAAATTAGACATAAAATAAATTTTTATAGTATAATAATCATGACATTAGCAATATTTTGCACTGTGTTATCATTAACAGGGGTATTACTGTCTTTTCACCAGACTGTATTAGTATTTGATTTAAAAAAAAATTCCTGACGAAGCTATAATGATAAATTTGGTAAAATAATTGGATTTGGATTTGCAATGTGGCAATCTAAAAAAACATATTTCTGAACATATTTAAATATAATTTTATTAAAATAATCATTTTTCTGATCATCCGTTGGAATTAAAAAAAAAGATAATATGAATAATTTTTAAAAAAATTTTAATTTCATTAGTTTAATTCATAAGTGGATTAGTATCTCATCTAAGCAAATAATTCGTTTAATTTTTTTATATTAAAAAATTAATTATTTTTTCTCTTTATTATAAGAAAAACATTTTTCATTTTGCAATAAATAAATACTGTCATCTCACCAACTTATCAAAATTGCATTATTTGGTCACTTCTACGGATATATAGTATTTATTATAAATAAAGCTGAGGAAATAAATTCCAACTTTAACAGGAATAATTAATTGGTTTGAATTTAGCAAAGTCAAATCAATTTTTTTTTTTGTGAAATTGAGTTAGGGTTTTTCTCTATTTTCAAACCAAAATTAGTCAACTCTTTTCCAAATTGAATAATTTTATGAGCACATAAATAAATACTAACTTATCCAAAATTGACTAAAAAATAAGACAGAATTTATGCAATTTGGGCCTTTGTGGCTCTCATTAAAGCACCAACTTAATACCCATTTACATATTTATAGTATTTGACCAAAATGACCCCTTCCTTATCAATTCCAAATTATCTTTTTTTAATATGTAACCGATAGGGTTAGTACATATCGGTAAAGTTTTATTTTGGACGAAAGTGCCATAAATTAGGTCTTGCATAAAATCGGTATCCTCAACTATTAGATTTTTAAATTATAATTTAAAATCTAATAATAAATAAATATATTTTATATAACTTATTCTTTTTGTGACGTACGATCTAACGTTAATGACATTAGTTATATACTTATTTTTTCTACTCATTTAACTTTTTTATTTATATAACTAAAGTATAAATTCTTATTTATGGTTTTTATTTACAAAATAAAATTTTTTTAATTATATATATATATTGTACTATAATATTTCATTGAAAAAAAAATGATATATTTATTTCTCCCTTTAAAATAATAATTTAAATATGAAATATGTTATTTATATTCTTTTCAACGTACTAGTTCATATAGTTTTTATTATAAGTCAAGTTGTTTTTATTTTTTGTTTAATATCAAATTAATTTATAAAAATTATCATATAGTTTGTATTTTATATTTTATAATTCACTTACATATTTTGTCAATAACTTTCACTATAATCTATTTTAGTAAATAAATATACTTTGACAATAGAATAAGAAACTAACCTAATAAATCAAGTTAAATATGTTTAAAAAATAATATTTTTTATTTTTATTTTTTTAGCCAATCAAAATCATGAAATTTTTTAACATATTTATTAACAAAATGATATTCCTTAACAAAAATAATAGCATTTAAATTAAATAAAATATCAATATAATTAATTAAATTCGAGATGTTTAAAAACAATTTTTTTATCTTATTTTTTTGCAATCAAATTAGATTGCAATTTTTAATTAAAGAAATTTAACCATGTTGTTTGTAAATAAAATCTTAACTATCTAGATATATTTATATAAAATAAATTTAAAAGAAATAAAAAATTTTAAATGTTTAATATTCACATATTTATTTTAAAATAATAATATTGAAAATAAATTACAATAATAATAATGATAATAATAATAATAGTAGTAGTAGATTAAATCAATGGATTGAAACGACTCAAATGATTGGTCATTTTTTTTTTTTTGGTGAGTTGAGTATATTTTTATATTATTTAGTATTGTATAATTTATTTTTTCTGGGATCGTTAATAATAATAATAATATATTTTATTATTGATAATAATTTACATAATAATATAATGAAATAAAATATAATTAGACATAATAAAATATTAATAATAAAATTTAAATTTTGAAATGTCTAATTATTTATATATTAATTTATTAAAAATAGTTTAAAAAACATCCAATTAAATATTATATATATAATTTTTTTAATTAACTATAATTAAGTTTATTTTAGAGCATCTTAAATTTTACAAAAATAATATAGAAAGCCTCATTATTCTATCTAATTTCCATTTTTTATATATAGTATAGAAATATAGATGAAAACGTCCATTTATTTTTTATTAGATTTAGTTTTTATTTCTAACTTTGAATTTAATAATCAAAAAATTCAATATCAATTTAATAATTAAAAAATTCAATATCTTTCTTCTTTTCGAACAAATTAATATAAAGTAAATTGAAATATTCATATGAGTGATATATACAATTAGCATATTTTGTAAAAATTATTACTGTTTTGATAAAAGTCTGTAAATTATTTTTTATTCCTAAGTATATTTAATATTCTCTTTGAAAAAAATAGAAAAATATCACAAATCTTAGAAGAAAAACAAGGGAAAGGAAATATAAACAAGATATTGAAAAAGAATAAAATATATAATATTAAAGCTATATGATTGATCTAAGATAGGTTTCCAATTTTATATCAATCAAGACTCAAATCTCATTAAAATAAATAATTTTACTATAAAAAAGTGAAAAAAAAATTGAATTAACAAATAATCTTATTAATATATTATATGATTAAAAATAAATTTTTGAAGTAGAGATGTGCAAACCCGCAGTTCAGTTGCAAAAACCAAAAATAAATTTTCTTTGAAATTAAACCAAATCGAAATAAATTTGAAAATCAAATGAAGTTAATTAATTTGGTTCAATAGTCATCGACTCGGTCAAAGAGTTTGATTTTACTTCAAAATTTTGGAACAACGGATCAAAAATACAAAATCAAAATTATGAAAAATTTCAAATTAAAATTGACATAAAAAAAATCAAATAACCGAATTAAAAATTTAGTTCGGTTATTCAATTTTGATTTTTTCACATATCTAACTCAATCGTGTTACAGAAATTATATATTCAATTTAAATTTACCTTTCGCCTTGAAACTTAAAAAATTAATAAAAGCTATATAGCGTTACAGAAATTTTAGAAGGATATCAATTTGAAAGCAATTATAGGTCTACAAATGCATGGCACGCCTTGAAAAAAGGATGTAATGTCTAAAAAATTACTTCGGCGATCTTGGACAATTTCGAGCTCTTGGTCTTCTTTGGAACCATCTCTGTGCAAAAACAAACTGAAAAAAATTAATAAGTGTTAGTTTAAACAATCGAAGGCAATGCAACCAAGAACAAAAGTTACCGTGATCGGAAGGATTGAGTCTAATGGGTCTGCTAGACGAGCGGGTGGGATAGCCTTCAGCTATCACAAGCTTCAAATTCACATAACCGAGTCCCTTGCCTTTATTAAATATGCACAAAGTTTCGGTCGTAAGGGGTGGGCGATTCCAAAAGATAGCATTGTGGATCCTTAGACCAACAGTTTGCAATACCAAACCCTCTAGAGAATTTGACTATGAAGTATTTAGATTTTTAATTTTTCAATGATAAAATCTTAGACTTTTTAGCAAAAAAATTAAATTTATTTTTCGTCTGGAGGTAGCAGTATTCTTCATTAGGACGAACTGATAAGTGATACAAATCCTGAACCACCTATGCTGCACCTCAGCGAGTTAGTGCAATTATGCCACAAAAAGCCTCACGACATTGGGGTGTAATTGGCTGATGGTGATATGATATCCATTAAAAAATGACTTCAGAGGCTTGGACAGTGGAACCAAACCCCAGATGGAAAGCTCTCCTCATACATTATTATGGAATCTTCATCTAAAAAAGAGTTCACCCTTCATATCTTCAGAAAGCCTAATCAATTTATACTCTGGCGAAAGGTTGTACATAAAATATAGGTCCAGTAACTCGCCCTCATCGATATCAGAAGGTGCGTCGGCAATCCAAACATTCTCCTTTCATCCTTTTGCCTCACCCACCCCCAACTCTATCTCCTCAACATGCTCATCATTGGACTGCTTATACAATATTTGGACATCCTCATCATTAGGGGAACCCGTTACCTTAACCAAAGAGATAAACAAAAGAAAAGAACAAAGGAAGAAAACTTACTAGAGAGAGAAAAACCTAGTGAGAGAAGCTATAATGTAAGAAGTAAAAATGTGACAAATGAAGTGAGCAATGACCATTATATAGCCCAGGCGAGGCACTGAAGAGTCAACTCATTTAATGAAGCAACCCTTCAAATACCCTCTCACCTAGATTGACGCTTCGATTTTCATAATTACAGTTGTCAAAAGACAAAAAGACTTCATTAAAAAAACGGCATCATTAAGACATACTCTATCATTATTAAGGAATCACATAAAACAATAAAATGAATAAATCCTGAAAAAAACATCTAAAATACTACATTTAGACATTAAAAAACAAAATAACTGATGGATAACTACTGTTAGCATATAATAATCAAATATATTAAAAGTAGTATTAGACTCTTAAACTAACTCTAATTAATATTCAAAATAAGACTCATACTCTTTATCCTATACAGTTTAATTCAAAATTCAATATATATACTCCAGATTTATCCTAAGGGAGATTTCACAATTTACTGCTCCCAAATTCAAAGAGTTCAGCAACTACCATTTAGTGGAGAATTATTGGCTATTTGGCTAGCCTTCTTCTAGCTTGGCATCGTGGATTTTGTCTCCTTATTGTTGAGATTGACAGCTTGGAGGTTGTCCATTTGGTAGACTTTGTTGTCTTCTTCTCATTGTTTAGCTGCTATTATTTTAGACATTCAGGATTTGTCGTTGCAAAATTAACATAATTTTTTGCATTTTGTTTTTCACGAGGGTAATCTTGCAATGGATCACTTTACGAGGTTGGATAATTAAACATTTGTTTATCTTCATGTTTAAAATTCCATTTCCTTTTTTATGTCTTTGATTTTTCGAGCAGATGCTTATGGTATTAGTTTCTTCAAAGCAGCGTGGTATCTAAGTAAATACGAATCACGTTGATTTATACTGATTCTCTTTTGAGCTGTCGAGTTACGATTGCTCTATCTATTAAGAACTATATAACTTTTCTTCTTTCTATTGTAACCATACACACACATATATATATATATATATATACTCCTTGTGATTTTGTTTATTTATTTATTTTATAGCCGTAGTCAAACGGCGGGAGTCAAAGGTTGAATTGATACATGAAGAGTGAGCGCCAAGTGTCACTTGAAGGGGGTTAGCTATTGGTTGCCACGTGGACTGAAAGTTGACATAAACGGAAAATCTAACTGCCCATGTGTTCAGCTTTTAATTGATATTTTATGTTTTTCATTGTTAATATTAATCCAACCAATAAATTTGATCATAAATCATTAAATTTATTTTTATTGGATTAATATTTTTTTTTATTTCAATGTTTGATTCAGAATGTAGGAGTTTCAGATTTTAATACTTTTTCATTTTAAAAGTTCATAATATATTGATAAACAAAATTCCATAATTATATCAGTAGTTACAAAATCTGGTAATGCAATTAAAGAAATAATTAATTATACTGACAAATAAATAAATAAATAGTCCAAATAACACAATTTAATAAAAGAAAAAAAGGAAGAAAATAATAATGAGTGTTATTCCTCTTTAATTGAAAATTAAATTGTTGTTGTTTTCTAAGTGATTTATGGGTGTTGCCATTTAATTTTTCTGGTTCTTTTAGCTTTCAATATCTTTTTTAAGTACTGGTGGATATTTAAATTAGGTTTAGCTGCTCTACTCACTTTAATTTAGTTGACATTTAATTTCTTGGTGTTTTCTATTAAATTCTTAGGTGGTGCCACTGCTTTCTCTTTTTCTCTTTTCTTTTTTCTTTTTTCCTTTCAAAATAAAATAAATAAATATATATATATTCCAATTAATAAAAGCAATTTGGTCTTTCCTGTGCAATATTGCTCTCAAAGACTTTAAAACACCGACCCCTCTTCTTTCTCTTCTTCTCCTAAAAGCAATGAATGAAAGAAAGGGTTTGCTGCAAATTTGTAATTGCAATATTTACTCCAATTTTCCTCCTCCTGCATGCTCCTTGGGATTTTTCCAATTCATTAATACATTTCCTGGCCGCAATTTACACTCTTCCTCCACACAATACTTTCAATTCAATTCTCTCTCTCTCTCTCTTCCTACACCCTCCGCCTCTCCTTCCCATAATTAAATTTAAGCTTTAAAGCAAATACCTATTTCTCTCTCTCTTCCTTCAGTTTTTTCCCTTTATATATAATGGCCTTACAGGTTCAAACCCACCAACACCAACCCTCTCGGCAAGATCATTTTGATGGTTTTAGTGTTATTAGTCATGCTTCAACCCTAGCTATTCCAGTTACTACCACTACTACTACTCTTGATCTCTTTCATACTACTAACCCTTCTTCTTCTTCTTCATATATTGAATTAGAAGAACCCTCTCCTTTGCCTTTTGGTTGCCAGAAGTTCCTTGATCTTAAGGTAAGGCCATCAACTTGTACTTTTCTTTTTGTTTATAGGGTTAATTAGGCTTCTACAAAATTTGAGTTTGCAATTTTACAGTCCTGCAATTTGTTTACGAACTATATGTATTTTAGTTGATGAATTGAACTCTGACTTGCTCTGTTTTTAGACAGGTGAAATATACTACACAAAGAACAAAAACAAGATGAATAGAAGAAACGGTAATGGAGGACCAAAGCTTGAGTTGAAGCTGAACTTATCACCTCCAAGGGATAATCCGAGAGTGGAGTCGCCAACGCGATCAGCAACAGTTTCACCAACATCACCACCAAGTTCATGTGTATCATCAGAGCTTAACCAAGAAGATGCTCTGCGATACACAAATAGCCCTGAAGCTACTTCAATGGTCCTTGTTGGATGTCCTAGGTGCCTCATGTATGTTATGCTGTCTGAAAATGACCCTAAATGCCCCAAGTGCAAGAGTACTGTGTTGCTTGATTTTCTCCATGACAATACTGCCCACACAAGGAACAGCTGAAGAAAAAAAAAACAGAGTAGGGTTTCCTTGTTCTGATTCTGCAACTATTAGGATTAATAGACTCTATATATTGCTTCTTCTTTTTTTTATCTGAAATAGTTCTATCTGGGCTCCATTTTCTTTTTTATGGGTGGAGGTTTAAAATGGTACGAATGTAGGGAAAGAGAGAGTTACGAAAGCAAAAAAGTTGGAGCCTCAATAGCACTATTTCTACTTTTTTTATTTCTAGTTTTTTTTTTTTTTTAAATTCTAGTCATAGGAAAAAAAAAACATGGGATATATGAACTCAGAGGCAGTAGTAGTGTCTCTGTTTCTTTCTGGGTTCGGCTTTCTTCCCTCTTTAGCAGAAGAGAATGTAAGCTGGTTAGTTGCAGCAGGCCAGATTTTCCTATGAATGTTAGGTATTTTATGATTTTATTTTATCGCCCCCTTGTTTTCTTTTTTTCAGTCTACTTATTTTGAAGTTTATTATATTTTCTCATATCCAATTGGGTTATGCCACGTTGACGATTACTAGGCACTGACACATCATCCATGTCAGCTAAACTAAAGGGAATGTGAATAATCAGTTAGTTTACTTGGTACTCATGAGATGGATAAATCTGTGACGAGAACAAGATCCTTTTTTTTTTGTACTTGAAAGCAGATTTTGAACATGGCAGTGGCTGTGACTTAAGGCCCCACCGCGTCATGATATAACCCACGCCTAGCTTAATTTTCACCAACAGAAGACTTCATGGGGACCAAACCTATGCTCATGTGCACCTAATGATGATTACAAGTTAATCTCTATATCTGTTAAACAAAAATCTATACCCGAACCCCAATAGCTATGGATTATGATTTTATTCTAGTTAATGTTTAATACGCTAATCTCTGAATCACTGAGTAAACCAATTAGTTTCAGAACAATGTTTGATTTGAGTTGTTATTTAAGTTAGCGATTAACTGCTAATCTCTAAGTCACTGGGCAAAACAGATAAAACCTAATTCTGATGGAGATAATAACTATATATGCTAATAACAAAAGCTTATAGGATGGACTAAGGATTCACCACTAGGCAACAAAAAGAACAAATGTGATTATAGACTTTACCGTTTTGATTCACAGAATAATACAAGAACATCCGCAACCTAAAAGAAAGCGGGAAGAGTAGGCGAGTGTCAAGGCTATGAAATGGGCAAATCTTTGCCGAGTTAGGGCACTAAATTTTCACAATAGGGCAACCCTTTAACAGTCTTTATTGCTTGCAACTTGCTAGTTAGATATCAACAAGAACAAGATCAAGATCAAAAACCAGATTAAACACAAGAAGAAACATTGTTATTTATCCTAAAAACCACATTAACAGAAACATTTTAATACACATAGGTCAAATAATTATATTGAAGGAAAAAGGTGAGACTAATTAAGTAAATGAAGAAAGAAGGGGAAGTTGGGTAGTTCGGGCATTGAAAAAAGAGGGGCTATATTAGATTGAAACGCCATTAAAACACATAAATGCAAGAGTAATTGAGACAGTTGGGCATAATGAAGGGGTATTACGTCAGATGATAAATACAAATTTAATTCCACCTTGGGCTATTGTTCAATCTTTTCTTTTCTCCAATTTTTTCCTTTCCTTTTCATTACCCTTCTCATCAATCACTCAATGCAACCTTTCTGTTGCCGTTCTCTATTTTGGTAAAACGTTTAATATGGATCTGTTCGGTAAAATTAATTATTTTAATAGCTGTTAAAAGCAAAGTATTACATGAGTTAATTTTTTATAAAACTCTGTTCTAATGTCTAAAAGTTAATGTAAACTTTTTGTTACCAAATAATTTTTTAAATAGAATTTATCATTTTGACCAGTCAAAACTCTAAAAACTACTCAAAAAATTTATTATCGAACACAGCCTACGACTACCCTTCCTCGTCCATATTCTCACCATTAATTTCTGTTTATTGTTTTCAAACCATCTTCCTCACCTCACACATAAGGTTTATTAGGCAATGAAGTTAGGAACCGTTTTTCCAAGAAGTACCAGATTATACCATTGGGGGAAAAAAGAGAACTCTTTGAAATTGTTATTCAGCTACTTTAAAGCTTTTATAGCTAAATAATGTCAAATTTAATATATATATATATTTAAAAAAGAAACCCGTAAAGACAGCTTTCTTCTATACCATTCAATTTTTAACATTTTTAATATACCATTCCATTTCAATAGTAATAAAAAGAGATTTTATTTCGTTCCACTTTAAGTATCTATTTAGAATTTTGAAAAAACATTAATTATTTTTTTTCATTTTTATTCATATTTATTAGGTGTTTCATAATCAAATTAAATAGAGATCTTTTCATTTTAAGTAAAATAATTTAAACATTCTACTATATATTTTTTAAAATTCAATATATTCCAATCATTTTTTTAATTTTTGTAAAAATATCAAATGATGCTATTAAAGGAAATGGAGGGAACAGTGTTTTTTCTCCATAAAAACTCAAATCACCACATAAAATAAAACGCATAGTGCTCTCTCCCCCTGCAAATATGCACATACATATTATTACTATTGAAATTATACATTACAAGTCTAGGGAATCCCGAAAAAAAAAAAAGCCTTATGTCATGTTTTTCCATTTCTCCAAGTATAATTCTACCATTATTTCATAATATTTATCATATTTAAAAAAATAGATTAGTCCAAAATACTTATTACATCTTTGATTTCAAAAAATAATAAATATATTTTTTTCAAGTTTACCCTTTATATCCAATAATTACTACTTTAATTTAATGATTTTGTTAGAGAATTAATATTAAATGAATATAATAATTTATTATAATTTAAACAAATTTAATAATTTTCTTGAGAAATGTAATATTTCAAATGCGACAAATAATACGGAGCAAAGATGGTAGAAAAATAGGAATAAAAATGTGTTCAAATCTTCAACTTGAGCTGCTCTATAAATGCTCTAGTGTTTTGATCAAATAACCTCAATATATATATATATATATAATTTCAAAGGCAAAGAGTATAGCCTAAGTCATGCACATCAGAAACGACCCAAGAAAACAAATATGGTGACATCATCATGCCATGTGGACAAAGAAAAGAGCGCCACTCTCTAACGTGAAATGAAGAAAACCAAGATAAACACAAACTGAAAATCATAATTCAAAGGTTTTAATGAGAATTTTATGGCAATTCTGCAGAAGCATATCCGTGCATAAAATTATGGAAATTATCCACCGTCTAATATTATCAAAGTTCGAACCAAAGTTTAATGTGTTTGACCTGTATCTATAATACTATAAATTATTAGAAACAGTAATTGCCAGACCAAGCATTAGTGACATTTGATTCTCTCATCTTTACTATGAGATGCTTATGCATGAACATAAATTTAAAGTTAACAATATAAGCAAGAAACCAATAAATTTTTTTCTACAATTTCTATTAGATCAGTAAAATTAACTTTATAATGTTTTCTATGTTACTAAAACAAATAAACTAACCTCAAGCTATCACTGTTAGACTGCTAGATTTGATGGTGAATTCTCGAGCTCTGACGTAACCTGAGAGTGATGTGATCAATTGCTTTTCATTTAAAGACAGCAAGCAAATAATACTCAATTTCCATGACCTGAACCACGAATCAAATACAATCCTCAAATTCTTATGAATGTGTCAATACCACCTGCAATTAAAGATCAGAGTAAGTTCCTAAACAAAAGTTCATCAGAAAAAATTATTATATTATTTTTTTTCCCCGAATTGAGAAATAGCCAATCTACAGCTAACATGTGGTCATATACAATATTCTCCACTACCCAAGGATGTAGAAAACGAGAAAACAAAACCAAACATCAATCGCTAAATAAGGGAGTCCAATATAAGACAATGTAATTAACATAACAGAACACAGAGTAAGAGTCTATAGCTGTCATGAATAATCTGCATACACGCAAAACACGATGCATTAGATGAAACTGCTAAACTAGAAAATCTAGCAGTATATATACTTAATTAGCAAATATGAGAAACTAGAGTCCACCAAAAGGATTACATGACATGGGAGTGTTCCCATTGATCACCTAAGCTGAAGAAAACAATTCAGTAGAGGGAGGAAAAAAAAGAAAAAAAAAAGTTCACGAATTAATTTAATTTGATCTTTAATCATTTAAATTTAGATTATCGTGACTAGAGTCTAACATAATTCCTTTTTAGGAAATATAAGTTCATTATCATTTGGGTATTTTCTTATTTTAAAAAGTGTTGCTTCCTAGTTGATATCAGTTTAGAATTTTCCCACTTTGATTCAGGTCAATAAATATTTGTGCAACCTAGTTATTTAGATTTTTCTTAAAATGGAATTTCAAAAATATTTTGATTTAATTTGACAGGTCAGTGTGTCCGGCAGACTCTTCTCGTTTCTCCTCCTTTACTTTTCATTTACAATGCCGCAGAGTCACAAGTTACTGCTGACAGCTTCAAAACCACAAAGAATTCTTATTATAGAGAAGGAAGCAATTTGTGAGAAGAACTTCACAGCTTTCAAATAAACAAATCTTGATTCATCTCATTAATGTCCTTGTTAGCCGTTAGTGTCGTCATCCTCATCAAAATACATAACACGTCAAACAGAGGCCAATATCGCAGAAAATATAGATCAGCACTATACAACCTAGTAAATACCAATATGTTGTTTCTACATATTGTAGCAGATAAATATTAATCATCACTCAGTAAGATAGCAAAAAAGTAAATTGACTGGAAAAACTTAAACTCTAATATAATTAATAAGGATCCATGATACTGCTTACCAGAAGATGCTCGACTGAAGGGAGAGGGTCCCATGCTCCCTTGGGAAGGAGACGGGCCATACAAACGGGTTCAATGATAAATATTCCCTTTTTCATCAGTTCAATAAGAGTTAAATCAGTTGCATTGCACAAGACAACGCCATCTCACTTCTCATAAATATTTTTTACGTCACTTACAATTTTTGTAGCTTCTATGTTCATTGGTTAAGTGGGGTGAAACTCCACATTCAACATCTTATTGTCTTACAGCAAACTGATCATGTAGAAGTACAAACCAAAAAGATAATACTTGCGTCACAGGAGCTACTCCAACACTTCAGCCTAAGCTCAACTTCAACAGAACCATCAAAAGACCTACAAGTCTGCCATGGATCAAGCTGAAATGAGAGAAATACCAAGTTCAAACATTAATGGAGAAGCTAATGATACACTGAATTCAATTAAAGAAATGTTCATTAAGAACCTTACCTTCTGTGCACTTCAGATTCAAGTTGATTATTTCACAACCTCGATCAAGTAATGGCACCACCCAGAATGATGAGAAAGCTGGTACTAGCAATGAGAACCGATGATGAGAACAATTATTATTATCATTGCTTATATAAAGTCATGTATGCATAAAGGCATTTCCACCAGGATTAAAGAATCTCTACACTCGATGCTATGAACCAATTTCTAAAGACACTAAGGTTTTCATACAACATATAAATAAAGTTGTTCAACTGAGGGAAGAGAAATTGAACAAAGATGCTAACTTAATGCGAAAGTTGAAGTTAAGCTTGAATCAAGTCAGTGAACCTGTATAACAGGTCCTTCGAGCAATTTTGATACAATAAAAACTCATCACCCACCATGTTCCTTACTTTTTTGCTTTTGACCTCTTCAGTGAAATTGCACCATAAGCACATGGTCTTAAAATTGCCACTTCCATTCTTTTTCTTCCGAAAGAAGAGATCTCATTTTGTAATTTGTGAAATAAAACATAAAAGCCGGTGAAAATACAGTAAAATATTGCACTTTAAACTTTTTTATATTTAATGGAGGAAATCAAAGTAATTAGGATCTTGTTGCAACCATTTCTCCTTGATCTTGTACACATCTCAATCCCCTTATTTGAGGTGAAGTAAATGTTCTAGAGTTCATAAAAAAAAAAGGTAGAAACTGAAAGTAAACATTTCAAGGAGACTGCATGCACTGCAGAGATGGAAACAGCCAATCTAATAAGCCCATTTTCCTTTTCACAATAATCAGCAAATCTTCTTCTAAGTGCGGCTAAGCCGCTTAGTTGGAAAGGTTATCTGATGAATTTCAATGCAGGACAACATAAGGATTCAGAATCCTCCATGGATGTTAATTTCCAGCATACTTCAAGAGAGTCTCCTAGGGTAATGAACTTTAAAATAATTGGCTTTGTATCAGAGCTGAATCAGCCTAAGCTTAAAACTTAAGCACTCACGTCTGTCCAATTCTATACTATCACTAGAACTACCCAAGTCCCCAACCCAAACATAGACACGCCCCTCTGTCCTTCCTTTTCTCTCCATCACACACATGCATGCACAGAAACATTGCAGGCAACATCACATCACAGACATTTCACACAACTACCATGGATCTCTGTTCATTTTCAAATAAGCAGGCAGGCAAACAATCTCCATTACTTATTTGGTCAGAACATACAATGCCTGCTATACACTAGGAGCACCATTCCTTTACATGATATTTTAGCATAAATTTCAAGATAGATTCGCTTCTTTCACAATTGATGAAGAAAAAAGAAAAACAAAAACATAATGCAACAGTTTCTCTGATGTAGGCCAGGATGAGCAATATGCCTTTCACAATGCTCAAGTATATTCATCAATCAAACCATATATTTCTCAAGAAATTTTGAATTTCATGATTATGAATTGATCCAAAATAGTTCCTAATTTATTTTTTCTAGCATGCGAATTCTTGATGCTTGTCACAGTATAAACCTACCAAGACATATGGTCATATATTATTTTATAACAGTGTATCAGTAAGAACAGTTTCATTCATAATAAAATTTGTGGGGAAAAATTGTGAGCTGAAATTGGGACTGAAGTGGAATTGGGATTGGTCATATCAGGAAGCATACTATGACCTACAGGAACACAGGAGAATAATTTCTTAAAGCACACATGTGCTAGCAGTTAGATTCAACTCTTATCAGAAAATTCAGGGCAACAAGGCTCAATAAGTATATGTACTGCTGAAAGATAAAGATCCACTATTGCATCAAAGGCACACCAAAAAGAAGACTATCTAAATCAGGAAAAGACATTTACTAATTTCATCTTCATTTCAAGACATGTACAACTGCTGAACATCCTAGCTCAAGATTAAACCCTCTAAACATGATCATATGGATTCTAAAAGTTCAGCAAAACATTATAGTCATGTGAAACATATCCTGGATGTTACCTGTTCAAAGTTTCTCCTCAATTGCCCACCAGATATATTGCATATAATTCCAATAAGAGTAGGGTTTGAAGTATGAAATTTTGAACGAAATACCAACAAAATATCATTCGTAGATTCTATTGGCCCAATTCTTTCCATCCACTACTACTTCTGATATATTTGTCAACTATACCAAATTCCCCGTTCTGCTTTACTCGCCTAGCATAGTTCTCAATGGAGATAGGACCCTTCTTCAACCTTCTATAGTACAATACCTCCCAAGGCCACAAGCGAGCAGAACCAAAGTAAGCCTCTGTTTGTAAATGCCTATCATTTGTATCCTGAAGATCGAGCCCATAATAATGCTTCAACACCTTGCATAACTCCTCCGAGGAAAGGGTTATTGAATGGTCAGAGCATGAACTGACACGATTTCTTGAACCTAGGTTGTTCAGTGGAATAGGCACGTGCTCCATCATTAATTCATCAGAATTTTGACAGTCCATTTCTACAAGCTCCCTTGTACAGAAACTCCTAGTGTCAACTGTGCCTTTCTCACCTGCTGGTGTGCTTGGATCTGCTACTTCATGCAATGACCCAGATGCCACCTTGTGGTCTTCATGATCGTTTTCCACAGGCTGGTCCTTCTCTATTTCAATTACCATTTTGGAAGGAGGTGCTGCATTTTCATTGTTCGCCGCCTCCATTCCATTTTCAATTTTTGAATCCCCCAACCAATTATCACCTTCAACCAGTTGCCCTTGCTCAATGGATTCAGGAGTAGTACCATTATCGGAAGATCCCTTCAGATTAACTTGAGCATTATTTGAAGAAGAATGTAAGGGACGACCAAGTGAGACAGACCAAGATGTTCTGGAGCTTGACCTTGCTCTAGACTTGGAGACTTTGGATCCAGAAAAATGTGATGTTGGACCAGACCTTGATTGAGACAACAATGAACCGGCCCTTGAAGATACTGACCTTGATATGGACTTTTTATAAGACCTTTTTACATGCCCAGAGGATCGAGATGCTGAGTGAGATGGTGATGCAGTGTAATCAGAATTAGAGGGAGATAAAAATGAAGTTCTTGCTTTCTTTGACCTGTGTCCTTTTGGAGATCCAATTTCCTTCCAACAACGCTTATTTCTGTCATATTGCTTTTTCTTAGACATATCAGTCTTCCTTCCTTCAGGGGAGCTTCTACTGTGTCTTGATCTTTGATGTTTTCCAAAGCCAGATGATTTCATATCATTCTCAAGTTGCCTTCCGGGATTTGCATCCCCACCCGACCGCAGCCTTTCCCCTGACCTGGTTCCAAACTTTTCCAGTTCACTTTCATGCCCACCTCTTTTATTGATTTCATCATCATGCCCACTGTCAGACGTAGAGGACTTTCTAAGTGAAGCATTTTCCTGGGGACAATTGCGTTTCTTGTGACCTGAACCTCCACATCTGTAGCAAGTAACCTGGAGTTTTCCATCATTAGGACATTTCAACTTCACTTCACTTATGTGATCTGTTCCTATACCTTTTGGAGGGCTTCGAATGCCAGAAGAACCATCGTGATGGACCATCTGATGTATTTCATCATTATTTTTTCTATCTTTACCTTGTAAAGGTTCGTACCTGTCAAATTCTACAGCATGGTCAATACCCTTTTCATTCACTTTGTCAAGAAATTGCTTGCCCCACCTATCAGCTGGCTCAGGTTCAAACCTATCACCTTCACTCAAAAAATCTTCCTTATATCCATGATGCTCTTCCTCTAAGTTATTTTTGGGGTCATACTTGACGTATGTTGCCTCTTTATCAAGCTTGTCAGTTGACCCATGCCTTCTACTGAAAACATCTGATTGCTTAACACTCATCCTGTAATCCTGATTATTAGAACCCAACTTTCCTTTAGCATAATCTCCTCCTTTAACAAAATACATCCCTTGCAGTGGCTTATTATGGGATCTTGCAGACCTCACTAATCTCTCAAATGGTCTAGGCTGTTTATTTGACCATGTGAGAGTTAATGGCTCACCACAAATGTACTTCTTTCGAAGTGCTCTCAAAGCTCTCTTTGCATTTGGAGGGAATTCATAAACTACGAATCCATATCCATCTTTCAATTGTACATTGCATCGCCCAAACTTTTGGAAGACATGTTGTAGTTCATCTTGACGACTGCGTGATGACAGATTACCAATATACAGAGACATCGCTGCAACAAATTTAATCCGTTAATAAATTTTAAGGAAAAAAAATACCTATTAATTTTGTAGAGAAATAGAATGCACTTTTACAGCAACAGATATGATTACTCTACATATATCTGAAGCATTTTTATACACTACTCAAACAACAATTTAGTGGACCTATGGTTATTTACTTGATTTCTGTTCTTCACAGGGGAAAAATGAAAACAAGTAATTGCATTTAGCATCTGAAAAACCCAAGACCATAGTAAGCTCATGCACTTCTGCTATTGTGCTAGAAAAACAAGCCCATCAGAGTTAAGACATCAGGTTTAATATTTTATTTGCTGTACCACGAAGCAGCAGCTTGTTTCACATGATATTTATAAAGCCCATTCATTGTTTTTCTATATTTTTTTATCTTTGAAAAACATAAACCCCGGAATTTTATTTTTTAACAAATAGAATAAAACACCATTTTTCTCCGCATTTTTGCCAGAAAGGCAAAAACCCAAGTAAAAAATTTCTCATAGACGTTTAAGATCCTCATCGACTGCCTCAACAATGAGTATCAACCACCAATATGTAACTTAAATCCGCATAATCATGTAAACCAATGAAAAATGACATAAAACACCTTATTATGAATGTACAGTTTCTGGAAGCACAAATGACAAGTTAAAGAAACGAATTTAAGCCTTATAAAAAAAAGTCCAGTAATTCAAATAACAGAAAACAACAAAATCAGCGGATAAACAGGGAAGACGAATATGATAGTGGGAATTACATCGAACACCGGATATGCATTTAAAACATAAGCATGAAACAGCAATAAACAACGTGAAATTGTCAAGTAGAAGGGGAAAACGAGTAATACCAGAAGAAAGTAACAGAAAACAATGGTTTGCTTCACTTGGAATCTGTCTTAGTCTTGCTCGCTCGCTTGTGACCTGACCTGTAGTGTACGTTGAATTGCGCTAACGGACGGTCTGGCCTCCTTGGTGGTATTATTTGCCTCAAGTCCTGACGCCTTGTTTTTCCTTCCCTTCCTTTCCTTTCCCATAGGCTTCTCGCTCTTTCTTCTTTATATATTTTATAGGCGTGGCAGGTATTAAGTGGTTCAGATCCGCCGTTGTGAGCCACTCGATGACCAATAGGTTGACGGCATTATTGGTGAATACCATTAGAAATTTCAATTCAAAATGACCAAAATAAAAAAATTAACAATCTAAATTCAATACATTTTTTCCTATTTTAAAAATATAACTAGAGTCAAATGAATAAATTTATGATAAACATTATTAGTTTTTTTATAGGAATAAAGCTCGATTTGCCTTCTAAAATTAATTTTTATATAATTTATCTCTTGAATTTTTAAATAAAAAAAAACAAAACACCTACTTTTTCATTAAAAATTATTTTTAAAATCTTTAATTAAAAAAATATTTTAAAATTACTCATAGAACTTTCCGGCAAGTTTCTTTTTATCACTTTCTTCTTTTATAAACTTTTTTACTAAATTAAATTCAAAAAAAGCTGTATCGATTAGTGTGAACTAACGAATTAAGTTGTAAACGATATGTTTACTTAAAAAAACAAGCGTCTGATCAAATCAATCAAGTTAATCAATAACTGAGCTATCGAGTGATGATTGACCGAGGGGAGTGCCATAAAATTAAGAAAGAAAAATTATTTAAAGGCATGCCAATAATTATAAAAAAAGTTATAGTGTTTTATCTTTGATTTAAAGAATAACTAAATAGAGTATTTGATTTAAAAAATTATAAAACATTTTATCATCATGAATATTTAGTTTAACAATTTTTATTTTTTTAATTATTTTCTAATATTATTTTATCTAAATAAAATATTTTGTTGTTTTTAATTATATTTTATTTTAAATTAAAATTATTTAGAGTAATAAATTAGGCTTGTTTTTCTAGTACAAGTTTGAGATGTAAATAGTGCAAAAAGTCAATTATGGATAAATTAAATATTATTCCTAAATTTAGGGAACAAATTTAGCTTTATTCCTTTTTATATATTTACAATTTTTTTTTTTTCAAACTCTCACCTTTAGTCATAATTCCATTTAGTTTTTTTTTCTCATAAAAATTGCATTAAACCAAATCATTAAAAACAATCTAAAAAATAAGGGTGTGTTTATCAGTAGCATTTAGAGTAGTATTTAGTATTTTGAACTAGTCAAAATATTATTTGACTAAATTATTGTATTTGATAACTTGATATACGAAATAGCTTTTAGAGATTTATGGAGTATTTTTTAAAATTTTGTTTAACCTAACGTATAACATTTTACTCTTTTTACTAAATTTCTTTTTACAACTTTATTATTATTTTTAATTAATATAAAATCATTATATTATCACATTATGTGTTGTATTATCTTTATATTTGGTTTATTTATATTTGGGATATGTTCGATAATATTAGCGGTTAAGGCTGTTGGTTGTTTTAATAGTTGTTAGCTGATAGATATTAAGAGCTAGCTGTTAGTTATTTAAATAGTAGTTGAAAATGAGAGTCTCGATAAAAATAAGTATTTGATTGGCAATAAATTTAAAATTACAAAAAAGGACATTAAAATATTTATTTATAATTTTCAATTAATTCAGTATAAAAAAATAATCTCATTATACCTAAATTTTCAAATCTTAAGGGAGTGAAAATTGAAATTTCACTATTTTATAAATAAAACTAGCAATATGCTATGAATGGTTAAATAAAAGTTTTAAAAAATAGTAAAATTGAGAGAATACATATATAATTTATAGATTCTTGAATGAAAGTTTTTTATAAAGATATATCAATAGTAAAAAAAATATAATGTGATTTTTAATATTAAAAGAAAAATTAATATATAGACATATGTTCAGAAATATATTAAAATTTATAGAAATAAATAAACAAAGTAAAATGAAAGGTGGTAAAATTCATTAATTTGATTTATCTTAAAATTAATGTAAAAGATAATTAACTCACTATTTCATTAAAATTCATGAATAAATAATTTATTTTAAATAATTAAAAGTGGTATAAATTTTCAACTTATCATGTTATAAATTGTAATACCCCGAAATTTTTATTTCAAAATAATTTTCATTTAAATTTAATCGTTAAATTATTAACCAATAATATTACGCCATGTAATATTACAGCTAACTACTATCAGCCACTAATTATCAATTATCAACAATTGTTATAACAATTGTTATAAGTTGTCAACTGATATGTGTTTAGAGTTTTAGGAAGTGAATTATATAACATTATTATTTTTTTTACATTTCATAAAATGCTAATTGAATATGTTGTTAGCTATTCTATACTATATATAAATATAGGAATATGGAAAATAATGAGATTTTCTATAATAATTTTATTTTAATTTGGAATTCATAATATATCATTTTAGTTAGATTTTTTAAGCACTCTAATTGGATAAAATAGGTTCTTTTATCCTTCGAAAATATTTTTAGTTATTTTTTATCCCTTTTAATTTGAAAAAATAGATTTTTTTATCCTTTAAATATTATTTTAGTTAAATTTTATATGCATTTTAGTTCGAGAAAATATGTATATTTTTATTCTCTATTTTAACTTGTATCATTATTGGCCAATAATTTTTACAATTAATAGATTTTGATATTTTCAATTATAGATCCTTATGCGATATTATTTTCTAGGAGGTAAATCGAAAAAATTAATTCAAGTATTTAAAATAAAAATAATTTTTTTTATTATGTTTTGAATTTATTAAAATATAGTGAAATACTTAACTATTAGAGTCTATTAGTTAGATATAACGAAATTAATAAATGTTTTTTCTTTAATTTTTTGAAGAGGATGGTATATATTTATTTTGATTATTTTACATATTATTGTATTTTAAAAATTTTTATAATCCTAATTGAATAAAAATAATAGAAGTATAATATTATAGTATTTGACTAATATTATCAAATAACAAAGTTTTTTCTTTTTTAGTCCAATGATTTTTTTTTTAAAAAAAGAGGATTGAAAGTTTGAATTAATGCAAAAATAGCTATTTGGCATATTTGCTATTAATTTTCTTTAAACTACTGTTATCCAGATCCTATTATCAGAAACTACATTGTGACATCTCGGACTGGCAAAGCGATCCTAAGAGGGCGGGTAGAGCAAGGGGCTCCTGGCGATCTTCTAGGATGGCAAGCTAGTTAGGAAGTGGAATGCGGGACACATGAATAAATCAGATCATATGTCGAAAATGGATAACTAATCATCAGAAGCGCCTTTTGGTGGAATGGCTGAAGAGTTTGAAGAATTTCAGTGTTAAGCGTGCTCGCTTGACAGAAATCCTATGATGAGTGACCTCCTGGGAAGTTTCCATTTCATCTACAGGACAAAACCGTGCAAGGGGCTCCTGGTGAATGAATCAAATTATATATCGCCTTTTGAAAGAACTTTAGGGTTAAGCGTGCTTACTTGATAGAAATCCTAGGATGGGTGACATTTTGAGAAGTTTTCATTTTACCTGTGGGACAAAACCATGCGGATCTTGCCAATCTAGTAGTACGGGCGTTACACGCATAATCTAGCTTCGGGATATTTACTATCATTTTTATTTTCAGCTTTTTTATATTAAAGATGAAATGAAGTGAAAATTTAAGAGTTTTCTTTTCATTCGATATTTTGTTTTTTTTTTTAAATTTATTGAATTTCATTTAATTTTTATATAATTTAATATGATATATATTTTTTGAAATAATTTTTAAAATAAATATAAAGATAATTACACATTTGAGATTTTTTAAATATTTTTTTAAAAATAAATATATAAGACTTTAAAATTTTTGAATTTAATTTCATTTATTTATATCTATAAATTTCACAAAGGATCTCCCATTCTATATGAAATTTGTGTAAGAATATGAAGTTTAAAATTTACATGTTATTGACAAAGTTTTATCTCAAATTAATCCGCAAAAAATAATTGATGTAAAAATTAAATTTATATTTTATATTATGCAGTATAGAGCAAGACTTGATTTATTATATTAATGTTAGTATTACCAAATTGTAAAGTATTTTACAGTATGATATATGTAAATTATTAGTTATTTCATATAATTAATTGAAAATAAAATTATATTTTTTTATTAAAAGGAGAAACAAAAATACTATTTTTTTTCAATTAGATGTTAATGTTAAAAACAAATCATTGTATATATAAACTGCAATATAAATATTAATCATTGTATTTATTTTGATGTAAATAAAAATTTATATTTTAATATTTTTAAATAATAAAATTAAATTAGTATAAAAACGATTATATGAGTAGCAAAATCAAAACTTACAAGAAACAATTATTACTGCTCCAAACGAACAAAAAAAATGGGCTTTTGTCTTATCGGAAACTACGAACTAAGAGGTCCATGTAAGAATCCAGTCCACCGTAGCTACAAAGAAAACCGAAAAATCAGTCTACTTTATTCTCAAAAAAATCCTATCATTCACTTCACTTTACATATGTGTGTGTGTATATATATATATATATATTTTCCGATTAATTTAAATATCATTTTTATTTTATTTGTTTAACATAATCTCTATCCTTCTTGCCCTCAATTTCTCATTTTTATTCCCAGCTTTGCCTTCGTCGCCTTTCTTTTCATAGATTCTCCACCCCTGACCCCTCTGCTTTCTCCATCTCTCTCTTCCTCACTTCGTTAGATCTCAACAACACCTACAGGAAAACCTCAGTTAACCACCCATGACGCTTGGCTCAGGAGGATCGAGTGTCGTGGGTCAGTTCCTTTCAATCTTATTTAGCACACACTTTTCTGAGTTTTTGGGTCTGATCTTGTTTGTTTCCAATAAAGTCTGTTGTGGATATCATTTGTTTTATATGTTTGATGCTTCTTTTGATTTGGGATTTCCTTAATTTTGTCTTTTTCTGTGGATTTGGGGTTGTGGGTTTTTGTAAGCTTTCCATGGTGAAATCCATCTGTAATTTCTATGTTTGAAGGTCTCTGCTGTGTTCTTTGGGGCGAGCGATTATTAGTTTGGGTAAATCTGCTTTTTTTATTAAGTTCTAAATTATTTCTGTCCAATTTAATTTGTATTCTTTCCTCCTTGTTTGATCGATTTTATGTAATGGAGCTGTTTTCCCAATTATCGAGTATTGGCAACTCTACTTGATACTGATTCTCTAATTTAGATTTTGGGAAATTGCTTGAGATTCTTATTTGATGGAGAGTGCTGCAACCACTTGAAGAAAGGTGCTCCGGCCAATTTGTATAATGGCTACATGCTGATATTTGTATCAAAATTGTGTATTGTCTTTTGTTTACTTGTCAGAAAAAGGAAGTGTTTGTTTGCTAAATTTCAGCACAGATTTAATCTAAAGGTTCAACGAAATATTGAATCCCTGAAAAAAGCCTACCATTTCTCCCATTTTCATTTTCTCCTGATTACTTATGTATGAAATGACTTGTGTTTTTCCTTATCGAAATAATGGTTAACTGGTAATGACCATGTGCTTTTGCGTACGTCTTGGTGTAAATTTTAATGAAGTGTTACAATTGGGTATACCCATACAATGGTGCATATTTATTTCTCTGCATGAATCAACCATTCTTGAAGTAAAGTTTGAATTTATGATATCTTAGTAAAAGACTATTTAACGTTATTTTGTTGAAGACATCAGTTTTTTTTTTTTTTTTTTTTTTTTTTTTTTTTTTTTTTTTTTAATTTTCTCGTTTTGTTCTATTAGTTTAATGTTTGCATGGCTTGTATTGGATTTATAAATTGAACTTCTGCTGTTTTCAATAGTTTTAATTCTTTGATTTATGCAAACTGAAGGATTGGGCTATATGCTATGTCTCATAAAACAAAATGGTATTGGTTGCTATTTGCCCATGTTATTTGTGGAACTAACTTTCTGAATTTTTGGGGAAGTCCCTAGGAACTTCAGATTGCTGGAGGAACTTGAACGTGGTGAAAAAGGTATTGGTGATGGAACTGTTAGCTATGGAATGGATGATGGAGATGATATCTACATGCGTTCCTGGACTGGCACTATCATTGGCCCTCACAATGTAATTGTTTCTTCTAATGTTGCTGCTTTAAACCATTACATAAGATTTATTATGCTCTGTTTGTATTTATGTATGCAGCCTGTTAGAATTGATAATTTAATTATGATTCATTGAAGACTTGCTGTGGGCTTTGGTCAAAGTCAGCAAACAACTGTTGCATGTGGATGGAAGTTATGTTTTAAATTTTATTGAACCAAAGAATCAAAATTTTGTGTGTCCTGGAATTACTAGGGATGTGGTTTTATACAATGCAACTAGTGTTGTTAATTTCAACTCTTTTCTGTTCTTTTTTATTTTTTCAATTTTTCTGAATAGCAGTTGTCCTGTAGGTTTCGTACTTCCCTTTTTGTTTTTTTTTTTTTTTTTTAAATTTTCACTATTTTTTTTTTTTTTTTATAATTTGTTTTTTTTTTTTTAATTTTTTTTTTTTTTAATTTTTTTTTTTTTTTTTTTTTTTTTTTTTTTTTTGTTTTTTTTATTTTTTTTTTTTGTTTGTAAAAAAAAAAAAATTTTTTGACAATATTTAATTTTGTTTGTTTGTTTTTTTTTTTAATTTGTTTTTTGCTTCAATAAAATTTTGTATTTTCGTTTTTTTTTTATTTCTGTATTTTTTTAATTTTGTTGTTTTGGGATAAAAAAAAAAAAAAATCATCCACCATTAAAATTGCTTGTGTGGAT